>CM060342.1:9224746-9237246 GCA_030674155.1 Stramonita haemastoma | reverse complement strand
GGCAGGTTTGTTATTTTCATCATCGTTGCTATGATCTTTACTTACTGGTGGTGATGTGTTTGTTGTTATGATCTGTACTTACACAATGATGATGGTGGTGGTGTGTGCAGGCTGTGGTTCTGGAGGGGAAGTACTGGAAGCGACGTCTGGACACGGTGACCAAGGAGTACAAGCGATGGCGCCGCTACTACAGGGACAGGATCCTGCAGCAGATGCCAGAGGCCTCTCTCTTCTCCTCCACCACAGAGGTGAAAACACCCCCCCCCCCCCCCCCCCCCCCCCCAACAAAACAAAACAAAAATAATACCCAAAAAAAAGTACACACGCATGCACATGCGCACGCACGCACGCACGCACGCATGCACACACACGCACACACACACACACACACACACACTCACACACACACACACACACACACACACACACACACACTCACACACACACACACACACACACACACACACACACACACACACACACACACACACACACACACATCAGTACTTCATCAAACAAAAAACACTCAAAAGTCACACACACACACACACACACACACACACACACACACACACACACACACCACACACACACACACACACACACACAGTGAACAGACATTATAATAAAGACAACAACAACACACATACACACACCAACCAACTTTTTGACAGCCTTTCCCTGCATGACCATGGCACCAACACCTGATGGAAAACAAACCTCATGTAGTACCCCTCTGCTCCCATTACGAACTCTAGCATTCTGTCCAAATGCTTCCCATCTGCTCCTGTTATGAATAGAAGAAGGTTAACATGATCCTGGTCATCATCATCACCATCATTGTCTGTACTGCAGCATCATTGGGGACGGGATAGCTCAGTGATCACAGCACTCACTTTCCCCCAGCCAGCATTAAGCAGCATCGAGCATAGTTACCAACTGGATGGGTGACCGTTTGCGCACCTTGGCTTCAGCACAGTTCCCCGTTCACCTGGCTGTAAATGGGTACCTGCCCTCTTTAGGGTCAGGGAAGGTAAAGCAGCGAGGGAGAGGACATGGGTGCAGCCTGCGTTATGCCGGCCCCTAGAGAAGGCCCACATAGGTTATGGGAACACCTTTACCTTTTACCTTTTAATGTAAGATTCTGGATAAGATTATCCCAGGATATTCTTCGCAGTTTCTTATCGCTGTAAATATGTAGGTTAAAAAATATGTAGGTTACCTTTACCTTTTACCTGTACCTTTTTTACTGCAGCATCTTTACTTTTTGCCTTTTAATTTGAGATTCTGGATAAGATTATCCCAGGAGATTCTTCGCAGTTTCTTATTACTGTAAAGATGTAGGTCACCTTCACAGATGCTTCCAGAGACTCCTTGGCATCTCCTACAGAGACCACATAAGCAACAAAGACGTGCATAACAGAATCCAGCAAACCATTGCTTCTTACGAAAATCCTCTATCAATCGTAAAGAAGCATAAACTTAAATGGTACGGGCATGTCGCAAGATCAAAAGGACTTGCAAAAACAATACTGCAAGGCACTGTCCAAGGAGGAAGAAAAAGGAGGCAGACCAAAGAAGAGATGGGAGGACAACATCAGCGAATGGACAGGCCTAGAACTCAACAAAACCCTGAGAAAGGCAGAACAGAGAGAGGAATGGAGGGAACTGGCGGTCAAGTTTTCAGGGGTGCCTCCACGGTCGCTAGACTAAGGGATAGATAGATAGATACATACATACATACATAGATACATACTATAGATAGATACATAGATGGGTCAATCTTCTGAAACCTGTACAATTTTGTTACATGGTTTGGGAAAAATCAAAATCTGCATTTGATGCTGTTTTCAGTTGTTTTTAAGAGATTTATGATTGCTTGATCAGGTAAAATCAAAAGTAAATTGATTACTCTCTGAGAACTTTAAAAAAACAATACTTTATCCAATGAGTTGAAAACGTTCGCGCGTAACAGATGACACCATAAGAAGGAAATATTTTTTATTTTATATGCAGAAAAAGATTTCATTTTAACATGGCAGAACCAATCAGCGCATAGTCTCATCTAGAAGGGGAGAGAAAATGATGTTATGCATTGGATTCCTTAATATTCTTCCGCTAAACAGCCTCAGGGATTGAATTTGAGAAAATATAATCCTTTTGTTGTCTCGGTTGTAACGCAATTTTTGAGACACCACTGACATAATTTTTGTTGGAGTGCTTATTGTATAAAAACTTTCCGACTTACAAGTCTGTTAAACATCCATAATTCATAAGAATAAGTTTTATTTTGAGAACAAATGGAAAGTAGGCTGCTCACACTTGATAAGACTAGAAGTTTCATTGCACAAGGCAGGTCATGAATGCGACACCGCGGTTACGCGCGAACATTTTTTTTTTTTTAATTTAAAAAGTCGTGTGTTAGAATCCAAATAAAATGCAATATAATTGTTTGCATGTTTGGTCATCTTTAGTTTTCAGTGCAGCTGTTCTATCTAATTGGTACCTGAAGTTAGAATTTTAGCAAATGCAAACCACTCCTACGGCAGTGTAACAAAATTGAGATTGTAAATGGTGGATTTTTCATGAAACAAATCAGTTTATGGATGTAATTCCTAGTTGTAGCACATAGTTCTTGATTGTGCTGATAGTTGTACCACTTTTGATTAAACATGTCAAGTTACACACCCCAAAACAAATTAGAACAATTTTTATTTGGCTATGAATATGACACCCCTCTCCTGCATAGGTTTCAGAAGAGTGACCCAGATACATAGATACATACATAGATAGAGATAGATCATAGATAGATAGATACATAGATAGATACATAGATAGATAGATTTGATCTGATTTGATTTGATTTATTCTTTTATATCGAGGATAATGGGATAAGCACTCTTGTGCTTTTTTACATCCAGTCCCCGTGTGTATGCAGTTTTGTAAATGTCATCTGTTCCCACCGGCACACGATGGCCTACTCTTATGAAAAGCGGAACAGGATTTAACGTGTGCGCAAGATGATCTGCGTGTGTTTGCACACAGGGCCTCAGTTTACAGTCTCATCCAAAGGACTTTTGGGGAGAGTGGAGTCAGCACTGATGTTAACTCCATGGAGAAAAATCTCCTCGACTGGTAGATAGATAGATGTAGGTTACCTTTACCTTTACCTTTACCTTTTACCTGTATTTTTCACTCTAGCACCTGACAGAGATGGAGCTGTTGGAGCGGGTGAAGGAGGTGAGTGGGATGCCCCTCAACGCGCAGCAGTCATCCACAGACCTGTCCATCCTGAACGCCGACCTGATGGACATGGACTTCACCGACAACTTCTTCTCCTCCCTCAACCAGCCCTTCGCCTTCCCCAACCCCAGAGAGTTTGGTATGTTGTGGGGGGGGGGGGGGGGGGGGGAGGGGCGGGGGGGGGGGTGTTGGGGGGGGGGGGGGGTGTGAAGCCCTTTGCTTGCCCAACCCCCGGGTGTTTGGTATGTTTTTTCTGATTTAGGGGCATAGCGGTTAGAACGTGGGTGCCCGAAGGTTTGGGTAGATTTGATTGTATGCTCTTTTAGATTGAAAAAATAGAAAGTTTGTGGGGTTTTTTGGTAATGAAATAGACAAGAAAATTTTTTTTTTTTTTTTAATAGAAAGTTTGTGTTTGTGTGTGTGTGTGTGGGGGGTGGGAGGGAGGTTGGGGGGGGGGGTGAGGAGGTTGTGTGTGTGTTGTGTGTGTGTGTGTGTGTGTGTGTGTGTGTGTGTGTGTGTGTGTGTGTGTGTGTGTGTGTGAAGCCCTTCCCCAACCCCCGGGAGTTTGGTACAGTGTGTTTATAGTTTGTGTGTGTGTGTGTGGGGGGGGGGGGGGGGGGGGTTGTGTGTGTGTGTGTGGTCGTCAAGTCAAATGTGAGTGAGAGAGAACTTATGTTGTTTCTGTTCGTCGTTTTCATGCTTTTTGCTTTTCGTGTGATGAGTGCGAGTGTGTATGTGCACACACACTACCACACAGATAGTTTGCAGTGATGAATGTATATATCTCAGGGTTCGCGATAACCGGTAATTGTCGGTATTTTACCGATTGTAAACAGGGAATACCGAAAATTTTCGAAGCAGCCGGTACGGCGTACCGATTCTGTTTGCCTGTGACCGATTAGATTTCCGTCTCAAAAAAAAAAGGTCTGAAGTGACATTTTCTGACAGTCTGTCATGGGCCTGTACTGTGCTTAAGCACCTACCCCTTCCTACCCCTTCCCACCCCTTCCTACGAACATCTTCAGCGCCAGCCTCATTAGCCTAGCACGCAGAACAGCAAGCTTTACTGTGAAAGAATAGAGCTTCGCGCTCTTCTCGGCATGACAGTAACTTCCATTCACAATGAGTAAATGGGGCCTAGATTTATTTATTCTGTATTCTTTTAATCTTTTATATCGAGGATAATGGAATAAGCACTCCTGTGCTTTTTCACATCCAGTCCCGTGTGTATGCAGTTTTGTAAATGTAATCCGTTCCCACCGGCACACGATGGCCTGCTCTTACGAAAAGCGAAAAGCGGAGGGTCTATGACTATGAATTTGCGGGTTGCTTTGAGAGAGAAGAGTCGAAAACTAAATCTAAATTGAACAAAGATCTAGATGAGCGCTAAGCATAGAAACAAGAAAGAAGAATATAAGTCACACGAATGATGCCATGCAAAACAACAGACTGACACAGACAGTGACACAGGCGCTAAAAAAAAAATCCTATTTCCTTCGTGGCTTCGTGCCCAAGAAGCGAGTGGCAGCAGCACGGCAGTCAAAGTCTGAGAGATTCGCGTTCAATTTAGATTTTGTTTTGCTGCCCAACAATCCCCCCCTCCCCCACCCCCTCACTGATTAGTTTCGTTTTGTTCACAGTATGTACCGGATTTTATTTTCTGGGGACCGATTTTGGGGGAGTTGGTCAAGATGTCTCTGAAATGGCAACTCGCAGTACCGGTTTTAAAAAATCCTAGCGCGAACCCTGTATCTGAGTAAAATACTGTCTTTTTTTTTTTCTTTCTAAAATTATAGAAGTATGAAAGTAATTTTTTTACCGATATTGAAGATTTGGAAGGGGGGGGGGGGGGGGTGGCACTTTGTGTGTGTTTGTTTGGGTTTTTGTTTTTGTTGTTTTGGGGAGGAGAGGGGGGTCACTATTTTTTTATGATAAATGTATCTCCTGTGTATTCTTTTCTTTCCTGTTTATTCTTTTCACCTACAGCCTGTAACCCACCCCAGATTTCTCTCCCTATTATTTCCAAGCAATGAACTCTCTCTATATATATAAAGTATGTATATCAAACCATGACCGTGTCTGCTGTGTGTGTTGTGTGGACAGGTCAGCTGGCGTGTGCGGACCTGATTCAGCCAGGGCTGGTGCAGCTACAGCCCAACCTGGAGGACTTCATGGACATCGACAACCTGCAAGGTCAGTGGTTCAAACCCTCTGCCTTCCAGACTTTGGGGGTTAGGTTGGGTTGTTTGTTTTTTTTTTGTTTTTTTTTTAAATGGTTTTTGGGGGGGGGTATTGATTTTGTAATTTTATTTTATTCTATTATATCAACGATACTGGAATAAGCACTTTTGTGCTTTTTTACATCCAGTCCCCGTGTGTATGCAGTTTTGTAAATCTTGTCTGTTCCCACCGGTACATGATGGCCTACTCTTATGAAAAGCGGAACAGGGTTTAATGGGATGTTCCTCACTAGAGCTTTGTAGAGGAGGGGGGGGGAGGTGGAAGGGGAGTTGTTCCTCACTAGAGCTTTGGGGGAACAATTACGTACTCATAAAACTCACCATTGGTGAACCTCGAAGCTCTAGCCAAGGAACAAACCAAAAGTAAAACCCAACTGACAAAGCTTTTTGGCCTGGGCCTGTACACATTTGATGTGTGTATATATATTATATATATATATTATATATATATATAGATATAGATATATAGATAGATAGATAGATAGATAGATAGATAGATAGATAGATAGATAGATAGATATTCTCTCTCTCTCTTGCTGTGTGTGTCTGATGTCTTAGTATGACGTTTAAGTATATCAAAGCAAATTATGTAAAAATATCGAAACAAAGTTTCACAATGACGTTAATCAAAATTGATGTCATACCATCACGTCATCGCAATAAACACCCCTGAGGAAGGCAAAAGCCAAAATATTGGGGAAGCATATATGCTGGTTGTTTTACTTTTGCTATGTGTATTACTTATATATATATATATATATATATATATATATATATATATATATATATATATATATATATATATATATATATATCATCATCATCATCATCATCATCATCATCATCATATATATTTTGATATTACTGTGGGCAGATCTGCTGGCGGGGTCGAGGCCGTCAGGGTCGAGTGGCTTCACCCGGCTCCCTCCATGCAGAGCCCCCCTGTGGCCGACCTGCCTGCTGCCATGGACCTGGCTCAGTCACACCACCTCTTCCAGGTATTGGAGAGGGGGGAGGGGGGGGTCTATGGTCTCTGTGCTTGTCAAAAGCAGTTTTTTATTTATTTAATTTTATTTTTTTTATTTATTTTTTGTGTGTGTGTGTTTTATTTTATTTTATCTATTTTATTTTATCTTTATTTTATTTTTATTTTATTTCATTTTATTTTTTATTTGTGTTTTATTTTAAAAAAAAATTTTTTTTTTTGCTGCCTCGTCTTCTGTGACGTCCCTGTCCTGTTGCTCCCACGCCGCTCATTTCAATCTCCCCCTGCCACAGCCATACCCAGATTCGTTATGTCTCATCCTCAGGATTGGCAGTCCACAGGGAGCCCATCAATATTAGGCCGCTGCAGGGCCACCAGCCAGAGGGGCCCTGCACTTCTGCTGGGTCATTTTTGGTGGTGTTCAGTGGTGCCTGTTCTGAGCTATTTTATTTTGTTTTATTTCATTTTTTAAAATTTTATCTTATTCTTTTATTTCGAAGATAATGGAATAAGTACTCATGTGCTTTTTTTGTGCTTTTTTTACATCCAGTCCCGATTGTATGCAGTTCTGTACATATTGTCATCCATTCCCAACTGCACACAATGGCCTACTCTTCTGAAAAGCGGAACAGTTTTAATGTGTGTGCTAAATGTTCTGCTGGCATTCATACATGGGGCCTCGGTTTATAGTCTCATTCAAAGGACTTTTGGGGGGAGTGGAGTCAGCACTGATGTTAACTCCAGAGGAAAAATCCTTTTGAGTTAGATTTGAACCTGGGTCAGCAGATCAGCAATGCCCATCACTTTAACCATCAGGCTATCCTGTCCCCCCTGTGTGTGTGTGTGTGTGTGTGTGTGTGTGTGTGTGTGTGTGTGTGTGTGTGTGTGTGTGTGTGTGTGTGAGAGAGAGAGAGAGAGAGAGATAGAGAGAAAGAGAGAGATACTGAACTCTTAAATGATGTGTGTGAGAAAGAGAGACTGAACTCTTTAATGAGTGTGTGAGAAAGAGAGATTGATTTCTTAAATGAGTGTGTGTGTGTGTGTGTGTGTGTGTGTGTGTGTGTGTGTGTGTGTGTGTGTGTGTGTGTGTGTGTGTGTGGTGTGCATTTACTTGAGTATACATTTGAATTTGTTTTAAATTATTGTTATTGGTTGCATAGGTTGCAAACGCTTTGATTTGTTTTTACAAGATAGAGCACTACATAAATTCCATTTATTACTATCATTATTAGAATCAAGATTTTATCGTGACTGGTTTTTATTTTCTATCTTTACTTTCATCGCCATGTTTTGTCAGAGTTATATAACAAAGTAAAAAGAAAAAAAAACAAAAAAACCCCCAACCCCAAACAACAATAAAAAAATAAATAAATAAATAAAAAGTCAAGATTTCATCATGACTATGATTCCCCCCTCCCCCCCGTACTTTCATCGCCATATTTATCAGAATTATACAACAAAATATAAAAAACAAACCCAACAAAACAAAAATAGCTACAGACAAAGATTTCATCATAACTATGATTTTCCTTTTCACTCAACACTTCCTTCACCATTTTTTTCTCCTCTCCACTCAGAACCCATCCCTGGGAATGCTCGACCCCACCATCTTCAACAACAACGGCAACAACAACAACAACTCAGCCGGCATCAGCATGCTGACAGCTCTAGCCGCACTCAGCAGCAGCAGCGCCAACACCAACAACAACAACACCAACAACAACACCAGCAACACTTTAGCCGCCGCCACCGCCCCGTCCACAGCAGTATTACAACAGTCCTCCTTCTTCTCCCCTGCCGATGCCCACATGATGGTGGTGGACGAAACCAATTCCGTCAAACAGTTCACGGCCTCGACAGGGCAGCAGCAGCAGCAGCAAGGGTTTCTGGGAGCGCTGCTGGCCTCGGAGTTCGGGCTCAAGCCCAGCGGCACGACCTCGCTCGCTCAGGGGATGCGACTGCAGACGACGAACGTGGTGGCAGCCTCCCCCTCTCCCGCCCCCTCCCTCGCCCTCCCCCTCACCTCAACAGCAGCAGCACATTTTCGGGACTCAGACGGTTCTGGGCACTGCCACTGCTACTGCCGCCACTGCTACAGTGCCTCAGACGATGGAGTTGCAGCAGTTGCTGTGCCAGCCTCAGACGATCGTCACGCAGCAGGTTTTCGGATCGCAGGATACTGTAGGGTCCCAGCAGACCTTGGACTCCTTGGGGTCTCAGCAGCAGGTGTTGGGGTCTCAACAGGTGTTGGGGTCTCAGCAGGTGTTGGGGTCTCAGCAGGTGTTGGGGTCTCAGGTGTTGGGGTCTCAGGTGTTGGGGTCTCAGGTGTTGGGGTCTCAGCAGGTGTTGGGCTCCCAGCAGACTCTGGCCTCACAGCAACAGCAGCAGCCTCCGCCACAAGCCGTGGTGGGGATGCAGCAAGTTCTGGGTTCAACTCTAGGGCTGAGCCCCGCTGTTGTGCAGCAGCAGCAGACCCAACGACAACAGACTCTCTCCATGCAGAAGCCGAAACCGGCCACCATCGTGTCGCCGCAAGCCGCCTCCTCCCTGCATCAACATCACCAGCAACAGCAGCAACAACAGCAGCAGCAGCAGGTGGTTCAGACGGTCAATTTCTCCGCTCTGGGGTTAACTGCCACCCAGCTTCCCACCACCACTGCGGCTTCTCTAGGGTTCCCTGTCTCCCTGCCCACCTCTGCGATTCAGCACGTAGTTGCCTCCCCCTCCCCTTCTGCCGCTGCTGCTGCTGGGAAGACGGGGGTCAAAGTTCGGGCCGGAGCCAGGGTGGCGCCCAAGACGTCGCCCTCGCATACGCTGGGTCAAGGTCAGGGCCGGATGGGTCAAGGTCAGGGCGGGTCGGCCGGGAAGAAAGACGTGACAGTGTTTGCCGTGCCTCAGGTTTGTGTTATGTGTTTGTGTTGTGGTGTGTCGTGTTGTGTTGTGTTGTGTTTTGGTGTGGTGCGGTGCGGTTGTTTGTGTGGGAGTTAGCGAGTTTGGGTGGTTGTGGAGGAGTCGTTAGGTTAGTGTGCCGAGTGGGTTAGCCTTTTTTTGTGTTGTTTTTTTAAAATTCTTTTTAAAAAAATTTTTAGCTTTTATTTTTGTGTGAGGGGATGTTTAGGGCCTCTTCTTAAAGTATAGATTATAACCCCAGTTTTGTGAAAATTCGGTTTTAGAAATGTTATTTTTTTTATTTGTGTTTTGACTGTTCCTAAAAATTTGTTGGGGTTTTTTGTCATCTTTTTCAACAAAAAAATTGCACTTATATTCTGCCTTGTGAATCTGTTCTTCTGACTTTTTTTTTTTCTAGGCAAATCTGACATGAGATGTCTAGCATATTTTTGACAAATTTTTTCACTAGCTTTTCTGCTAATAGAATGTGTCAAGCAGGCAGTATTCTGGCAGAGTTTCAAACACAGGAGAAGACCAGGCTCTATGCATCCCACCCTGTATGGCCATAGTGTGTGCACAAATGTCCTTGTTTTTTTTATACAAGAGACCAGTTTACAGTCTTGTCTGCAGGACTTGAAGAAGAATGATGGAGTCCGTACAAATGTTAAACCAAATAGTGTGGTTTCCTGAACATTCTGGGACGACCTTTTAATGCCACATGGTGGATCCCAGAATATTCCGGGATGGCATATGTGGTTGTAATTGAAGGCTCACTTTTGCTTTCAAAGGTCACCCAATGAATGTTAAGGTCATTGGAGGGCCGCAGAAAGGGTTGAAGGTCATTCAACACACACGAGCAACAAAGATTTTGATTGGTTTACCTTACACACAAGCAACAAAGATTTTGATTGGTTTACCCTTACACACAAGCAAGAAAAGATTTTGATTGATTTAGAGGGAAGTTTAGGGGGTAAATCTTTTTTTTAATGTCCCGAGATGGAGATTTGAAACAGTATCACATACTACGGGACGGGATAGTGCAGTGGTCAGAGCGCTCGCTTACCACTAGCCAAGGTTAAGCAGCATCGAGCGTGGTTGCCAAATGAATAGGTGACTGTTTGCGCGCCTTGGCTACAGTACAGTTCCTCCTGCTCACCCAGCTGTAAGTGGGTACCTGCCCTCTTTAGGGTCAGGGAAGGTAAAGCAGCGAGGGAGAGGAGATGGGCGCCGCCCTCAATATTGCTGGCCCCTAGAGAAGCTGAGGTCTCTGACACCTCGCTCCCCTACGACCACACAGGTTATGGGACACCTTTACCTTTTACCTTTACCTAACACAAACGAGGTGTGTTTTGCTGTGTTCTTCTCAGGCTATCTCCCCCCACCCCCACCACTCCTCCCCAATACTTATATTCTCAAAGCTGTCTGACCAGGGTGTGGGTTTCAGGGTAAGCCGGTGACCACCCCCAGGAAGCCTCGAACCATCGCCCCGGCACCCTCCCCTCCTCGGTCGACGGCCCCCTCGGCCCCCACCCCCTCCATGCAGAGCACCTACCTGGCCCAGCTCCTCACCAAAGGTAGGGTGACGTGGAAGTGTGGGTGTGGGTTACATAGGTGTGCAGGTATATGACTAGGTGTGGGTTATATAGGTGTGTAGGTATATGGCCTGTGAGTATGTAGTCTAGCCATGTTTATGTGTGTATATAGCCTAAAATGTGCCATAAGCCTAGCCATGTTTATGTGGGTATTTTGCCTAAAATGTGCCATAAGCCTAGCCATGTTTATGTGGGTTTATAGCCTAAAATGTGCCATAGTTATATAGATCTATAGCCCAAGATATGCCATAGTTATGTAGTTATATAGCCTAAGATATGATATAGCTATGTAGTTATATAGCCTAAAAAATGCCATAGTTATATAGATATAAAGCCTAAGATATGCCATAGTTATGTAGATATATAGCCTAAGATATGCCACATGGCCTCACTCTTTTGTCTATTCACAGATAAACAAGAGAAGTTTGAAAAAGTAGGAGAATGTGAAGTTTTGCAGGCAGGTTACACAGAGTATGAAAAATGGGCCATCTCCAGGATCAGATTTATTACACACACACACACGCACGCACGCACGCGCGCGCGCGCACACACACACACACACATACATACACACATTAGATATTTCTCTTTGTTTCTCTCTCTCTCTGTTTCTCTCTCTCTCTCTCTCTCTCTCTCTCTCTCTCTCTCTCTCTCTCTCTCTCTCTCTCTCTCTCTCTCTCTCTCTCTCTCTCTCTCTCTCTCTCTCTCTCTCAAAACCTATCCAGTCTCCTCCTATCTTAGGGGTCATCTGGTATCACTTAAGACATTAAAATTTATGACTTCCTTACGTACTATTTATAAAAAAAATATATTTAAAAAAAACCCTCATCACTGACGTTGCAGGGACCTACCCCGGAGCCCTCATCAACGTGAAGAAAGAACCCACCCCCACCCACCACCCCTACCCCCGCCCCCCCTCTTTGCCCTCCTCCACCTCCTTCACCCCCGTTTTCCCTTCCCTCCCTGTCTCCACCACCTCCACCTCCTCCTCCCCTCGCCAGGTAGTGGGGGCGACAGCAGCCACCCCCCCCTCCCTCACCCCTGCCACCATCGCCTTCAGTGCTGCTGCCGCCGCTCAGTCACCTGTGTCTTCTGCCACCACCCTCAAGTTGCCTTCCGAAATCGCCATGGAGATCAGCAAGGTTGGTTCAGGAGGATGGTGTTGGTGTTGGTGTTGGTGGTGGGGCTCTGTTCGGATCAGAATTGTTCATGATAATAGGCACAAGCATTTTACCGCAGACTCCCTAAAGATCCTCTTTCGGGATGTTCCACCAGACACCATTTTTAACTTCCTGAGAGAATCCGGCTTTTTTCATCTGATATGAGTGAAAATGGTATAGTTGGTCTGTAAGGACAGGGTCATTTTAACCCGTTGACTGCCATAGCATGTCATATGACGTGCTACTGATAGCGTACTCCCAGTGCCTTACCACGTCATATGACATGCACCGATTTTCCTGAATTTTCCTAACTTCGTTTTAAGGTCCATTCCAAAACAATTGATATTTTAAGCTTGTGTGGGATTCCCTCTACCCATATATGGTTGGGAAA
>CM060342.1:9187246-9222246 GCA_030674155.1 Stramonita haemastoma | reverse complement strand
TCACACACTCACACTCTCTCTCTCTCTCTCACTCAAAACTCTCTCCCACTGTTCTCTCTCTCACTCAAGACTCTTCCACCCCCTCCCCCCTATCTCTCTCTCTCATCCCCCCTCCCTCTCACCTTCTCCCTTCACTCCCCCTTCCTTCCCTCTCACCTCTCCCCCTTTCTCTCTCCCCCTCCCTCTCCCTCCTTCTCACCTCCCCCCTCCCTCGATCCCCCTCCTCCCCCCTTCCCTCCCTCTCACCTCTCCCCCTTTCTCTCCCCCTCCTCCCCCCTTCCCTCCCTCTCCCCCTCCCTTCCTCTCCCCCTCCCCCTTTCCCTCCCTCTCCCCTCCTCCCCCTCTCCCCCTTTCTCTCTCCCCCCCTTCCCTCCTTCTCACCTCACTCTCATTCCCTCTCTCTTTCTCCCCCCTCCCTCCCTCCCTCTCACCTTCTCCCTTCTCTCCCCCCCCCCTCTCCATTCCTCTCTCTCTCTCTCTCACCTCATCTTTGCATTGTTGCACACTCACCTCTCCCCCTCCCCCCTTTCCTCCCTCTCACTGTCTCTCTCCTCTCCCCCCTCTCTCTCTCTCTCTCTCTCTCTCTCTCTCTCTCTCTCTCTCCCTCTCCCCTCTCTCCCTTCCTCTCTCTCTCTCTCTCCCCCTCCTCTCCCTCCCCCTCCCTTCCTCTCTCTCTCTCTCTCTCCCCCCCTCCTCCCCCTCTCCCTCTCCCCTTCCTCTTCTCTCTCTCTCTCTCTCTCTCTCTCTCTCTCTCTCTCTCTCTCTCTCTCTCTCTCTCTCTCTCTCTCTCTCTCTCTCACCTCATCATTGCATTGTTGCACACTTACCTCGTCCCCTCTCCCTTTCCCTCCCTCTCACCTTCTCCCCTGTTCTCTCTCTCTCTCTCTCTCTCTCTCTCTCTCTCTCCTCTCTCTCTCCTCTCTCTCTCTCTCTCTCTCTCTCTCTCTCTCTCTCTCTCTCTCTTCATCACCCCATCATTACATTATTGTATTGTTTTGATGTTCACAGAGATGAGCACGACCCCTGCCGCCAGTCCCAACCCCAGGAGTCCCATGCAGGTGGCGCTGTCTCCCAGTCCCGGACCCTCCGCCACTCCGCCCTCCTCCTCTCCGCTCTCCGTCATTTTCTCCGAAACTATCTCTCCGGTTCCTAGTCCTCGGAGCATGTCTGTGAGTGGCGAAGTTTGTTTTGGGGGGGGTTTGTGGGTTGGTGCGTGAGTGTGGGTGGCTGTGTGTGGGTGGGTGGGTGTGTTGTGTGTGTGTCTGTGCTGTGTGTGTGTTGTGTGTGTGTGTGGTGAGTGTGAGAGAGAGAGTGAGAAAGAGAGAGTGAGAGAGAGAGAGAGAGAATTGGGGTGGGAGCTTATTTTTTTTCTTTTTATTCATTTCTTGGCTAGAACTCTTGAGGTTCACCAGTGGTGAGATTTTTGCATATGCGACCATTCTCCCCTCACCCCCCACCCCCCACACCCCATTCAGGTAGTTGCGATTGGATTTCGGGGTTTGTGTCTGAACATGATACCTGTGTGCTTGCATTTTTAAAACTTTTGTCATGTGTTCCTACAGGCACAAAATGGTCATCTCTTCCGATAGGTGGAACAGGGTTTTAACCTGTGCGCAAGATGTTCTGTGTACATTTGCACATGGGACCTCAGTGTATAGTCTGATCCTGGGGCTGATTTAAAAGAACTGTATCACATTATATACTTCTTTCAGTCATAGCAGATTTTTCTTTGTGTGTAGAACTCAGGCTGCTCTTCCTAGGAAAAGTGCATTGTCACAAGAGCGGTGCCACCCATTTAAAAAAAAAAAAGATTAAAAAAAATGTTCTGTCTAGGCTCAAACATGCATCAAACAAAAGTTTTCTGTCTAGACTCGAACAAAACTTTCCTGTCTAGCTCAAACGGGGATCAAATCGACACTTTTTGCTTTCTCGATGGGTATCTCACTTCTGTACCTCTCTCTCTCTCCTTCTCTGTCTCTCTTTTCTCTCATGCAGACACACACACACACACACACACACACACACACACACACACCACACAACACACACACACACACACACACACACACACACACACACACCATCATTATCAAACATCTCCATGCAACAAACAGACATACAGAGACTAAACACGACCACTGTACATCTATAAAAACAAACGAGAAAAGCTGTAATCCCTAAGTTTACTACCGTGTGTTTCAGTTCCAACCCACCTCCCCCTCGTCAAGTAGGGATGAGGGAATGGGAGGGGGGATGAAGGTGGGGGTGCACATGGAACAGAGGCGGGTGGCACACCTGTCAGCTGAGCAGAAACGGAGAGGCAGCCTCAAGGTAAGTGGGCAGTGGTCGTTAGCCAAAAATCACTACCTGGTGTTTTTTTTTTTATCTTTTTTTATTTATTTTTTTTTTGGAGGGGGGGGGAGGTGAGAGTGTCTTAATGAAGTAGGCAGTGGTCGTTAGCCAAAAATCACCACCTGTTTTTTTTTAATCTTCTTTTTATTTTTTGTTTTTTTTGGAGGGGAGGTGAGAGTGTCTTAATGAAGTAGGCAGTGGTCGTTAGCCAAAAATCACCACCTGTTTTTTTTTATCTTCTTTTTTTAGTTTTCTTTTTGGAGGGGGGGAGGGGTTGAGAGTGTCTTTATGAAGTAGGCGCAGTGGTTGTTTGCCAAAAATTACAACCTGGTTTTTTGTTTGTTTGTTTTTTTTTTGGGGGGGGGGAGGTGAGAGTGTTTTAATGAAGTAGGCTGTGGTCGTTAGCCAAAAATCACCACCTGTTTTTATTTTGGGGGGGGGGGGGGGGGTGAGAGTGTCTTAATGATGGAGGTTTTGGGGTTACAGAAAAAACTGTTTCACAGAAAGGTTAGATTGAGTCGACTCTCTCCATTTTTTAAAATATTTTCCAAGTGGGAATGATTGTCAGTTTCTTTTTTGAATTTTTTTTTTTTAACTTCATAAACCAGCGTGCAGTAACTGTATTTGGGGTGCTATCTTTTGGGTGATTTTTTCCCCGCTTTTAAAAATTTTTATTTATATTTTGGTTTGCTTATTTTTGCGACTAATTCTTACAAATGTGCAGCATGTGGTGAAAACAGTAAGGGAAGAAAACTAGTTAGTCGTTCGGCCCATGTGAGTCTAAAAAAAAAAAAAAAATGGTGGTTGTTTTTCAGACGGGATTTGACCTCCTGCACACACTGGTGCCGTCGTTAGCACAGAACCCCAAAGTCAGCAAGGCCACAATGCTGCAGAAAAGTGAGTTTGGACTGTCGTCCGTCTGCTGCAGGGTTTTGAGCTGTGTCCTTGTGGAAAGAGTTGTTACTGACTTGTGTGTTGTGTGTGTGTTGTTGTTTTTTGGCCAAGTGGGTTTTTTTTTTATGTCTGTCGAAATGTTTAACTCTCAGAGGACGGCCGTCCGCTATAGTGGATCATTGTAAAACAACGGTTTTGGGCGGCTGTCCGCTATTGCAGATTTGCTGTTTGCACATTTTTGACATAGTGGCCGCATTGATATTATGACTAGTGCAGCTTAACATAGCTTTGTGAGTCTGTCCAAGGTCGAATGCAGAGTGTTGTTGGGTGATTCCGTGTGTTTGTGGTTGCAGAGAGTAGGGGACATGGAGCAGTGACACAGAGAACAAAATTTGGAGTATTTTCTTCATGCTTGTCAAAGATTGAATATTAAAGTGAGAGCTTCAATCTTTCGACATGTGCTAACCCAGCATGTTATTCATAAGTTCAGAAAATTTCTTTTTTTAAAAAATGTATTTTGTGTTTTTTATGATTTTGTTACCAACCATTACAAATGGGCTGTCCATGGGGAAAAGCAAGGGAGAGAACTGGCCGTCCCAAGTGAGTTAAAACAGTCTTCTTGTGAAAACCACTTGTATTGAATTGTATTGCATTGTATGGTGTCCCATAACCTCTGTGGTCATAGGACAGCGAGGCATCAGAGACCTCAGCTTCTCTAGGGGCCAGCATATTGAGGGCGGCGCCCATCTCCTCTCCCTTGCCACTTTACCTTCCCTGACCCTAAAAAGGGCAGGTACCCATTTACAGCTGGGTGGACTAGGGGACTGTACTGAAGCCAAAGTGTGCAAACGGTCACACATCCTATTGGTAATCACGCTCGATGCTGCTTAACGTTTGCTTGGGAAAGTGAGTGCTCTTTTCCTTCTATATCAACATAACATATTAAAAAGAAACATTTTGATATAACCCTGGCAATTAACTTATAAATATCAGTTACTAACAAAACTTTTGGTCTGGACAAGCACAACATGATTAGTGTCATTTTTCTTTTTTTTTTTTTCTTTTTTTTTCTCTTTTTTAAAAATTTCTATAACCCTGGCAATTAGCTTATATCAGTTACTGACAAAACTATTGGCCAGGACGAGCACAACATGATTAGTGTCATTTTGCTTTTTTTTTTTTTCTTTTTTTTCTTTTTAAATTTCATCAGTTATCTTCATGTCTTGTGAAATCTTGACTGTCACAGCTGCTGAGCACTGTCGCAAAATGAAGGCGGAACGCGCACAGATGCAGCACGAGGCGTCCATTTTGAAGCAGGAAATCGAGTCCCTGAACAGCGCTATCAGGTGAGTGGCTTTTATTTTCTGTTCCCATCTGCCTGATTTAGTTTGATTTGCGTGTGTGTGTGTGTGTGTGTGTGTTTTGTGCGTGCGCTTTCTCGCATTTATTTTAACCAAGTTTATCTGTTTTCCTTTGCTTGCTTTTTGATATGTATAATTCCACGAGTTTGTGATGGTTAGATCAGTTTGATCCTTTTTCCTCCAATCAATTGTCCAAACACACTGACATTATTTTCTCATTTTTCACCCTACCCATTACCTGTCTAATATCACTTTCTAGTGAATAGACGTTAAAATTGAAGACACACACACACTTACACACTTATCACTGTCAGTGTCAATCTCTCTCTCTCTCTCTCTCTCTCTCTCTCTCTCTCTCTCTCTCTCTCTTCTCTCTCTCTTCTCTCTCTCTCTCTCTCTCTCTCTCTCTCTCATTTACGGACACACACACACACATACACATTCACAGAGCAAATAATGCTGAACCAATGTACCATCTGGAAATAAAATTTGACATTCTTACACACACACAGACACACAGACACACACACACACACACACACACACACTCTCTCTCTCTCTCTCTCTCTCTCTCTCTCTCTCTCCGGGGGCTCGGAGAAGGCAGTGACAAGTGGAGGACGTGCAAATCAGCTCCCTGTTTTCTGTATGGATTGTAAGCAGTTACATTGCAGTGATGTTGTTGAAATTTGGCTGATGTGTGTGTAGTGTAAATGTGCACACGAAGATGTCATCAGAATGATGAAAGGACTAATACTTTGTCTGCAATTAACATTCAAATAATTACATGAAATATAGAAGGTGGTTTTTTTTTTTATGCAGTTTAGCAGGCACAACTCATGAGCCATCATCTTCAGTTGCACGTGCAGTTGGGTGCACGTGATTTTTCTGCAATTTAGAATGGACACTTGCAGTACGCTAAACTTTACTTCGTGTTGTGTGTTTGCTGAAACTGTGTTGATACTTTGCTGCCATCTCCTTTCATCACGTGGTGTAAACAAAAGCTGACTGCCATCCAAACACAGGCACCCGAAAAGTTTTCATGAAATATGTCTGTTGTACCTCAAGGTAACCTGCTTCATTTTATTGACTGGCAGTTTGGTCAAATGCAACATGGTTTACAGGCACAGTTAACAGGAATAAAAGACAATATTGATGACAAATTTCGTAGTCTTGAAGACAATTTTTCAAGTTTTTTCACAGAAGTCAGACAACTAAAGGAGACAGTTAATGAGCATGCGGAAGACATAAGAGACATAAAAGAAGACAAAGCAGCAATGCTGGACAGGATAGAGCTGCTTGAAAGAAAACTTGAATCCAGTGAACAGGACACCAGGGCTCTTAACCTGAGATTTATTGGCGTGGGTGAGTTCAGCCGGGAAGATGAGGATGTAACAAGCCAGATCATTGTAGATGTGTTGAACAACCATTTACCTTCACCCAGTTGGCAACAAGATGACATCGCAAGAGCGTTCCGCATCGGAAGGCCACGCTCTCACATTGAAGAACCCCGGCAAGTACTTGTCAAGTTCTGGAGATGGGCAGACAGGATGGCTATCCTGGGTGATAAGGACCTAAGGGACAACCTGAGAGCAAGTGGCATCCGGGTAGCTGCAGACCTCACCACACACCAGAGGGAAATGTTGGAGTTTCACCGCAGTCTTGGCAAGACTGCATACTACCACGGCAGAAAACTATATGTACGGGACAAGGAGCAGTCAGGAGCAGCCAGGAGCAGTCATAGGGAAGACACCTGGCCCAGACTACAGTCTAGTAGACAGACTGGATACAACAGGAATGGAAAAGCCTGGTATTCAAACAGCTACCAGGCTAACAGGTATCAAAATTACAAACACCAGCCAGAGAGACATCTTCTGGACAACACCCAACAAGATGAGGCTGACTTGTTTCCCAGACACATGCCAAATGGAAACAGTCTACATCAGTACCAGAGCAGGAGACGCGGCAAGACCAACAGACCGGCAGACTTGGAGGATCCCTCAGGCATCAGCTCCAGAGAAGAAAACAGACCTAGAGACTTTGGGCTATCCAGACATCAGGACCATGGAAGGAGTGCCTCTGTGCCAGTTGTTCCTGGTACCAGGTCATACAAGGAAGCTGTGCAAAATGGTAAATCATATGAACAAAACAATTTCAGTCACAACAAATATGTCATGAGAAAAAACTATCCCCCCAAAAACAGTGATAGGAATGCAAAGTCTACCAGAAGAAGCACTGGAATTTCAAATGGTCTACAGGAAGTCACAAGGCAAGGTTTGGTTACCTCTGAGGAAGAGGGTGCTGACAGAACTGACAATAATTATCAGCACCAATACAGAAGTATGGAAGAATCCATCCACACTGAGAACTTTAACAGTGCTGACGTCATTCTCGAATCAGCTGAGAATGAATCTAAAAAGCTTGACAGGGGCAACACTGTGACAAGTGACGAAGACAATGTATTAAGCGACACAGATAGCATTACAGAGCCTAAAAAGAAAACTTTTCATGCAGACGTGTCTATCAGGTCTAGAAAAAACAGAAATTTCAGTGAGGACTCTGTGGACCTCAGCCAGGCTCAAAGCATATCACACAGAAAGACAAATGGGAATGAAAACAAAGTTAAGACAAAAGCAACCAACTCAGATGATAAGATAAGTGATGATGACAATGTTCACTATCATGTTGATAGACAGGATGATAATCATGATAGACAAGTCAGTGAAGATACATGTGATCAACCTGATCAAGAGAAGGGCCAGACCCCAACAAACTTGCCTGCACCACGCAGTGCACGACCAAAGAGGGCTGCTTCTAGCTCTCGACTAAACAAGCAGACATGCCAGAAAACTGCAGCTAGATCCAGCAGTCAGGGTAATATAGTGGAGTCTTTTAAAAAAGCTGAGTCTGTCTATCATGCAGGGGACAAAAACAGACCACAACAGTCTGGACCCCAGCACAACAAGAAGGGTGCTTCAGGCACCAGCAAATAGGGATTCGGCCGGGCCACTTTATCTGAAAGTATGTCCTCAAGAAAAGAGGATCTGTTCATTTCATGTCCAAGTGAAACCATCTTTGTGCAAAATGTAAATAATCATTCAGTAAAATTTCTTAATTACAACATAAATGGTCTCCTTCCAAAACTAGAAAACGTTGATTTCATTAAATTTCTTACTTTTTATGATTTCATATGTTTAACTGAAACATTTGTTGGTTTTGAATTTGAATCTGATCTATTTAACGATTATGTAATATTTACCTCAAAGGCAAAGAAATTATCCCAGCAAGGAAGATACTCTGGTGGTGTGATTGTTTTAGTAAGAAAAACATTTGCTAAGTTTATTGAACGTATCCATGTTGAACAAGAAAACTTTGTTGTTTTAAGAATTCATAAAGGTCTTTTTGCAACAGATAAAAATATTATGTTTATATGCTGCTATATTCCTCCATATAATTCACCATTTTGGAATGGTCAACAAGATGATTTTGGTTTAGAGGTATTAGAGCAATGTTTAGCATATCTTTATGATGTACATAGCGATTTCTATATTTTGTTAAATGGAGATTTGAATGCCAGAACAGCACAAAAGAATTATTTTTTCAATGGGGACAGCACTGATTTTGAAGAAATGTCTGCTTCCAATAGTGACCAATTCCTAAGGAAATCACATGATAGCACTGTGAACAACTTTGGTGAACAACTGATAGAATTTTGTAACATGTATGATTGTCTGATATTGAATGGGCTGAGTGAAGCAAATTTTGATGAAAGCTGTACGTTTGTTGGATACACAGGGGAAAGCACTGTGGATTATTTTCTTTCATCTGTTGAACTTTTTTCTTCAGTCCAAATATTATCCTTAGTTGTAGAAAACTTTGTAGAGTCTGATCATTTACCTATTGTCTTAGAGGTAAAGGTAGCTGGAAACAGCACTGAATGTCCTGATAACAGAAAAGTAAATGACAATGCTATGTTTGAGAAATTTATTTGGAATGATGCAAAAGAAAATGAATTTAAGAAATTGTGGGAGGGCACGGATGTTCAAAACAGATTGAGAATGGCCATAAATAACTTAGATGATGACGTAGACAGAGCTTTAGATATATTTGTAGAATGTATAAAAGAGTCTAGCAAATGCATGCTTAAAAGATGTGGTATTCATAGAACTGAAAGATCAGAGTGGTTTGATAGTGAATGTAAAAATGCAAAAAAAGAATGTAGAAAAAAACTAAGACATTTTAGAGCAAGTCGAAAAGAAGTAGATAGACAAATATATGTTACAGCAAGAAAACAATACAGACATCTGTTGAAAACCAAAAGGCACACATTTAGTAAGCAAAAGACTGAAGCATTAGCAAAGGAAATCAATAACGGGTCCCACTTCTGGAATGAGCTTAGGAAAATGGGTTGTGCAAACAAGAAAAAAGTAGTAAATAGTATTAGTACAAATGAGTGGTATAACCATTTCAAAACTGTTTTCCAAGGTTATGACGAAGAACTTGAAAGGGATGACAGTATCGAACTTGAACTGCCAGAGCAAATAGATAGTACACTGAATAAAGAAATATTAGAATTAGAAGTTGTTCAGGCAATAGGTAAACTTAAAAAGGGTAAAGCTAGCGGGATAGACAACATTTTAGCTGAAATGCTACAGACTCGTGGCAGTCATATTGTGGAGTTTCTAACAAAATTATTTAATGTTATTTTTGAAAGAGGTATTTACCCACAGGAATGGTCAAAAGCCATAATTATACCATTGCATAAAAAAGGAAACATAAATGATGTAGATAACTATAGGGGAATATCTCTCTTAAGTATTATATCTAAATGTTACACGTCAATACTTAATACACGACTATACACTTGGTTAGATAGCAACAACTGTATTTCAGAATGTCAAGCAGGGTTTCGAAGAAAATATTCAACAACTGATCAAATATTTACACTCTATGCGGTTATTCAGAGCTACTTGAACAAAAAAGGAAGAAAACTCTATGTTGCTTTTGTGGATTTCCGAAAAGCTTTCGATTCTGTTCAACATAACATACTCATGCAGTGCATTCAAAATCAAGGTGTACATGGTAAATTCTTTGCTGCACTGCAAGCTATGTACAGGTCATTAAAATCATGCGTTCGAACTAATTGTGAACTAACTGAAATGTTTGATTGTCCCATTGGGGTAAGGCAAGGCTGTGTTCTTAGTCCGACACTGTTTTCTCTATTTATAAATCAGCTAGCAGATCAAATCGAAGAAAAGGGTAAACACGGGGTGCAATTATTTCCAGATATTATGGAATTGTTTATCTTGTTATTTGCAGATGACGTAGCATTAATATCAACAACACCGAGTGGTCTTCAGAATCAGTTAAATGTTTTAAAAACTTGTTGTAATAAGATAAAGTTAAATGTAAACATAGATAAAACAAAAGTTATGGTATTTAGAAAAGGTGGGTTTCTGGGTAAACATGAAAAATGGTTTTATGATGGTAAGAGCTTAGAGGTAGTGAACAGTTACTGTTACTTAGGATTCAAGTTCACAACTATGATCAGTGCAAAAAATGGTACCAGACATTTAGTAACAAAAGGGAAAAAGGCAGTAGTTCAGCTTAAAAGAGTTTTTCGGAAATATAAAGAGATGACAGCAAATACTTTTTTCAAAATTTTTGATACAAAAATACAACCAATTTTGCTATATGCTGCTGAAGTATGGGGAACAAACCAGTTAGAACATATAGAAAAAGTTCACATGATGGCATGCAAAAGATTTTTAGGGGTGCCAACCAAAACCCCAAACAAAATGATATATGGAGATTTGTGTAGGTATCCACTCTATGTAAATTCATACACTGCCTGTATAAGATATTGGTTTAAGCTATTAGAAATGAATAGCGAAAGGTTACCACACAAGGCGTATCAAATGCTGTTGCATCTAGATAACTTAGGAAAACAGTGTTGGGTTTCGAAAATAAGAGAAATTTTATGCTTAACTGGATTTAACATTGTTTGGTTGCAACAGGGTGTTGGGGATGTCAAAAGGTTTCTAAACATATTTAAACAGAGACTCATTGATTTGTTTATTCAAGAATGGTCAGGAACTATAAGAGATCGTGATAGGTATCAACAATATAGATCATTTAAGACTATTTTCGAAAAAGAAAGTTATGTACTAGATGTTGAAAATTATTGTGTTCGTGTTGCCATTACGCAATTAAGATTTAATGTACTCCCACTTAATAACAATGTACATCGCTATAGTGAATCTGTTCATGATAAATTCTGTCCATTTTGTAAGAACCAAATTGAAAACGAAAACCATTTTGTGTTTATTTGTGCTGTGTATGAAGATTTAAGAGTAAAATTCCTAAGAGAATCAAAAGAACTTTCTTTGCATTTGCTACTTAGAGCCACTGATCCTATCCACAGATACAATTTATCTAGGTTTGTGTTCCATGCAATCAATAGGCGGAAAAAATACTATAAGTCTATTAAGTAATCATGTGATGTACGTCTGTCTGAACAAGCTCACCTCTATCTATATCGCGTATTATCAAGAATGTATCATGACTATGTTTTTCCTTATTTCCCACTTCTATACTAATGTCTATGATTCAAATCATTACAGTGAAAGTGAAATGTAAATTGTGGTTGGACAACTGTCCTGAAGATTTGAACTGTAGTGGGTATGAGATGTATAAGCTTAAGTCAACCAGTGATTGTAGAATTCATATATGTCCTGTTATGTCAGATATTTTTCCTACTTTCCTTTTTTCCCCATATTGTATTGTGGCCTAAGGCCGATGTGCAATTAAATCATTTCAGTGTTCAGTGTTCAGTGTTCTCTCTCTCTCTCTCTCTCTCTCTACTTACCCATTCACCCACCCACCCACATATTCTCAGGACTTAAACCCCAATTCACGGGTATGATGATTTCAGCAACGTCCAAGCGCAGTTACCGGAGACAGGAGTGCCGGTGACACGACAGAGGGTGGACCACATGAAGGACATGTTTGAGGAGTACGTCCGCAGCAGAACCATCCAGAACTGGAAGTTTTGGATTGTATCCTTCGCCTGCTGGGGAGCCAGTGGAGAACTTAGAAAATTTAAGTTACGGGTTTCTTAAAAAAAATATTAATAAGGTAAAGAAAGAAAGAAAATGAATTGATAAGATAAAATAAGATTACATTTTTTTTTATATTGAAGTTAAGGATTTCTTATGTGTGTATTGTGTGTGCGTGTGTGTGTGTGTATGTGTTGTGTGTGTGTGTGTGCGTGCGTGCGTGCGTGTGTGTGCGTGCGTGCGTGCGTGCGCGCGCACAGGTGTGGGTACACACGGATGTGTGTGTGGGTGCGTGTGTGCATGCATATGTGTGTAAACTGACTTCATACACTCCAGAAGGAAGGTGGCAGGATGGTTGAAACATTCACCTGCCTATCAAGTAAACCTTGAGGTTCTGAGTTCAATTCCCAGCTTTGCCCTTTCTTCCAAGGTTGACAGGAAAGTCAGACTGAATGTCAGGTCTGTTGGAGTGAGACTCTAAACCAGTTAGAATTGTTTGCTTTACAAACTTGTGCATGACGAAAAAACCCATGACAGTTGAAGATTAGAAAGAGCAGGAAAGTATAGTATCCTGAAAAAATTGTAAGGTTCAGAATTTCCAAACTGTATCTCTGAAACCGGAATATGGGTACTTTAATGCATACACATGGGGAATGGATATGAAAAAGTACACACACACACACACACACACATTAACCCCCACACACACACACATTAACCCACACACACACACAACACGAGCCTCGCTATATATCCTTAACGTCAACTCTCAGTTCTCCATCATCATCCGGAACCTGTTTGACTCGTACAACAACATGGTGTCTACCTCCAGTGTGGAGGAGCTGGGCCGCACAGTCATGGTCTGGCTGGATCAGCACTGCTCCCTTGTGGCCCTCAGACCTAGTGAGTGGAGATGTCTTTCTGTGTGTCTGTGTCTCTGTGTGTGTGTGTGTGTGTGTGTGTGTGTGTGTGTGTGTGTGTGTGTGTGTGTGTCTGTGTGTGTGTGTGTGTGTCTCTCTCTCTCTCTCTGTCTCTGTGTCTCTCTGTCTTTGTCCTTTCAGTACTGCTCCCTGGTGGCCTTGAGACCCAGTCAGTCGATGTGAAGATGTCTCTCTGTCTGTCTCTGTGTGTGTGTGTGTGTGTGTGTGTGTGTGTGTGTGTGTGTGTGTGTGTGTGTGTGTGGGGCGTGTTTGTCTGTGTGTGTGTGTGTGTGTGTGTGTGTGTGTGTGTCTCTGTGTGTGTATGTGTGTGTGTGTGTGTTGTGTGTGTGTCTCTGTGTGTGTGTCTGTGTCTGTGTGTGTGTCTGTGTCTGTGTGTCTGTCTTTGTCTCTCTCTGTCTCTCTCTCAGCTATACTCCCTGGTGGCCCTCAGACCCAGTCAGTTTGCTGTGGAGATGTCTGTGTGTGTGTGTCTGTCTCTGTCTGTCTGTCTGTATGGACAGATATTAAATCAATTAACTTTTTTTTTTATTCATGATAAAAAAAAAAAAGCTTGTTAACTTGATACGTTTCTGTTAAAAAATAAATAATATGTATATAGATATAAAAACCGAAACAAAAAAGAATTTTTTTTTAATTAAAAAACTCACTGCTCTTTCATATCTTCAAAAAAAAAACCCCACCAACCAAAACACACCAAACAAAAAACAACAACAAAAAAACCCCAACCAACACACACACAGAAGAATAATTCATATTTTTCCCTTTCTCTCTCCCTAACAGCGGTGCTGAACGCTCTGCGACACCTGAGCATGACCACCAGCATCCTGACAGAGCCGGCGCGCGTGAGGGAACAGGCCACACAGGCCGTCACCAAGGGGCTCGACGTCAAGGGGGACAAATCCAGAGACTTCATTGGACACCCCTGATCCCACCCTTCACCCTGTGGCAAAAGGCCAAAGGCCATGGTGGAGAAAAATGTCGACAGGTTGCCTGTGTGTGCTTTTCTAGGGGGCAGCAGCATGGAAAACGTCTGGGAGAGTGACGCTTCTTGAGAGAGGTCGGAGGTTGTGAAGAGGAACCCGGGTGGATGGATGCGACTGGTGGAGTGAAATTTTTCTCTGTCTTTTTTTTTTTTTTTTTTTTTTTTGTGGGTACCCGATATGTTGGAGACGGTCGGCAACGCTAAATGTTTCGGTGGGAACTGAGTTATGATTGCAAGAGTCCCGGTGTGTGGGTTGGTGGTGTGGGTTTTTAAGCACAGTGTTTACCAGGATGGGAACGTTCAGCATGAAGAGAATGGATATATTTCAAGCTTTGTCTCCATCAGTTCATGACACATGAAGAGAATGGAGGATATATTTCAAGCTGCGTCTTGCATCAGTTCATGATGTATGGAGAGAATGGAGATATTTCAAGCTGCGTCTTCATGATGTATGAAGAGAATGGATATATTTCAGGCTGCATCTTCATGATGTATGGAGAGAATGGAGATATTTCAAGCTGTCTTCACCATGATGTATGGAGAGAATGGATATATTTCAAGCTTCGTCTTCATGATGCATGGAGAGAATGGAGATATTTCAAGCTGCATCTTCATGACGTATGGAGAGAATGGAGATATTTCAAGCTGTCTTCACCATGATGGAGCTGTGTCAAGGAGCAGAATTGGAGCTGTCTTCATCGATGTGTGAAGAAAGTGGACGCGTTTCTTTTGAGCTGTCTTCATCATGATTGAGCAGTGCTTCAGTTTGAGTGGAGCCGTCTTCTTAGCGATTGAGCAGTCTGTCTGTGTATTGAAGAGCAAGTATGCTGTGTAATGCAAGTTAGGGAGTTACGTTTCTGTCCAAAAATATGTATCTGTGGTGATTTCGTTGACATGCTAAAGAAAGAGATTCCATATATATATATATATATGTATTTTATATATATATATATATATATATATATATATATATATATATATATATATATATGTATTTTATATATATATATATATATGTATTATATATATATATATATATATATATATATATATATATTATATATGTATATATATATATATGTATATATATATATGTATATATCCAAGACCAGATGACAATTTGAGCCGTGAGAGGACAGTTTTTCCTGGTCACTTTATGTGTTTGACGAAAGGGCAATTTGATGTGGATGTTTTCTGATGTCTTTAAGCAGTATTTTACCTGGACTCTGTGGAGGTGTTAGGAGTGAAACTGTTCTGCACTGTTCTCTTCAGGTTGACTGTGTGGCGTAACGGAACGTGACTGACTTGCGGCTTGACTCTCTTAACTGTCATTGGAGTGCGAGAGTAGCGTAGAGATCGTCTTCTGTTTTTAGTCTCTCTCTCTCCCCTCTCTCTCTTAAACTTCTGTGTGTGGTATTGTGAACCCTTTTCTGTTGTCTGCAGTTTTACTGTAGTAGTTTTCGTGTTGTATTTTTTTGTGCTTTCAGTTTAGCGTGGTTTGGATAACCCAGTGCAGATTTGTGAGCTTGATGTGTTTTGTTTTATTTGAGCAAGGGACATATATATCTTAAGAAGTGTGCCTGCTGTGTTTGCTTGAGTGAGTGGGCGAGATACATCCATATCTGGACAATGTGAAATCTTCATAGGAACAGGTGACAATGTTCAAAGCTGCTCTGACACACAAAGCTGAAAGATCCACAGCATCCATATCTGTGTGATGAAACAGGAATCTACAGCCCCTGGGTGTCTGCATTGATGCAATAGTGTTTGCAATCGCCTGAATATGTTGGCTGCATGTTTCTGTGCTGAACCTGTTCAGAATGAGGTATGCCTGTGCAGTTATTTTTGTCGAAAATGGTTCCAGGTTTGTACAGTGGTTCAGTTTGTTTGTTGTTTTTTTTGTCTTCTGGTAGTTTGTTGGTGTTAAGTATAAATTATAAATTAAGATCAAGGCATGTTGTGTTTTGGCCTGTGTTGTATTGTGTTTAGCGCTGCTATCGTACATATCATTTTTTTCAAAATCATGATAGCCAGTTCTCTGGTTAAACCAAATGAGCTACTTAAGGAATTGACACGTAGACATTCTGATCAAGCTTTTGTCACCAAGGATTTCACTTCTTCAGTTTGGGCTGCGAGTGTGTAACATGATCTACACGTGACATGCTCTCCCCTCATATAAAGTGGCATAAATCTGTCCTCCATTCTAAACATATGACCATCGCTATTTGCCAAGTCTCAGTTTGTACATTTTCGCGGTTCTTACTGCTTCTAGTTCCTGTGCAATAGAATTTAACTATTAGAGTGAGACCTATAAAATCATGGACCATTTTGCTCAACATGTGAAAAAAAATGAAAATCACCCCTCTGTAAAGCATGTATAATTGGAGAGGTAGGTAATTGGAAGTAGGCTACAGTTGTTAAACATGAGCACCCCAACAGTATCAGCAAAACGCTCAAGAATTCAACCTGGAAATGTCATTCTCAGATATATACATACATCTTGCTTGCCTGAAAATGTTATATATGTGTGAAGGCTTCCTGACTTGCACATTCATGTTAACTGGCTTAATAGGTGAGTTCAATTTTTCTGTACTGTGGAAGTGTTGTGGCAGTATCTTATGGCAATAGGTAGTGCCCAGTTTGCACTGACCAACAGCCATGCAGGTATGATTTGTCCAGTTTAAAAGAATTGCTTTGTGGTGTTAGCACCATTCCTCAGGGTGTCCAGCACAGCACTTTGGGATGTGTGCTAGCTTGACATGAAAGCCACCGGCATAAACTCAGACAGCTTGGAAGCACTTGCAGAAAATTGCAACAGGTGGAGAGGAGTGCAATACAGGAGAGAATTAGCAAGGGAGAAGTGAAGAGACTCAAAAAACTTCAGGACAAAGGAAGCCGCAAGAAGGAGAGACAGCAAAACCAAGCCTGTCATCCAGTTTTGCCTGCAACAACTGCGGCAGAGACTGTCATGCACAGAGCTTCGATACAAGCAGTAAAGTTGGTTTTATACCCTGTTTTAATCTGTATATAGTTGCCCAGTTTTAATCTGAGTTTTAAATTTGACAAGGTGACAGCCCCGATATGGCCTGTGTGGTCAGCGGAGTTATAAACAAGATTGGATTGGATTGGCCATGCAGGGATTGGACTGTTGAGCCACTCCAGAGGTTATCTCCAACAAGGCTGATGTGAAAGAAGGTGCAGCCATTGTCTCCCGAGACCGACAGAGCCCACTGCTACTACTACCACTACCAGTGTTGAACTCACCATCTGATTGTAGCTGAGGCTGTGGCTTCAAGTTGTCCCTGAGATGCTTGTCTGAAGGGTGAAGGGAATTTTCCCTTGGAGTCAATATTCTTCCTGACCTCATTAGATTAAAATCCTTGATTTTTTAGTGTGAACTCAAATATATGTAATGTAGGCCTGGAGGGCGTTCAAACCAGTTAATTTTGTGTAGAGAACTGTTTATGCTAGTTGCCTTATTAGCACATGGAGCATGAGAACAGCTGAATGTTTCTGTTCTCAAGATTATCTGTCAGTCATGTGAATTGAAATGGTTGTCAGGCATTCCTCAGCTTAGGCACCCTAGGAGTCACCCCAACATGCATCACTCATCATGCCTCAGGATTGCTGTGAGAGAGAACACTGGATGAGAAGTTTGCATGTATACATGTATAGCTGCTTTCACAAGTTTGCCATATAGACAACAGCCATACTCCCTACTTCAGTGGGTTTTTCCCCTCCTTTGGTGCATGATACAGGTTGTCAGCGAGGGGGGGAGATGGGCGCCACCCTCAGTATGCTGGCCCCTGGAGATGCTGAGGTCTGTGACACTTCACTCTCCAACAACATGGGAACACCTTTACCGTTCGTTACCTTTTTCACAGGTTGAACATTACGCTTGGAGCTTGTCTTCAATGAAGACGATTATATCAGCGTAACATTTCAAAGCATGACCTGGTAGTGTGTAGGTAGGGCTTGGCACTTAGCTCACATCAGTAGCTGACACAGCTTTTTGCCTGGGCCAGGGGGAGGGAATGAATGAATGGTGCTCATGCAGAGGATCAAGACTCATCAGGTTTCCCAAGCTGGGCACATGCAGACTAGTCAGGTGATTGTGCTTTCGCTGTTCCAGAATATTTTAGTTATGTATGTATTCGGTTCTGTTTGTCGGCTCAGCTTTGATGGTTTTAGTGTTGTTTTATGGGGCATGTGTTATAAATCCATGTGTATATTTGATTTTTTTGGTTTTAATTTGATGATTACGATTGCTTGTGAGTAATAGTTGTCGTGCAAGAAAATCTGTTTTAAATATGCATATTTGGATGAGACCATGATTCCCGCTAGGACAGGGAATTGATTGAAGTTGAGGTAACGGTGCATTACGAAATAATGCAGTTAGCATTATGAATTGAAAGAGTTAAGTGAAGGAACAATAATGAATCCAGTTTTTATATTTTTTGTCAATACTGCATATGTGCTTGTTTGTGTAAGTGTGTGTGTGTGTGTGTGTGTGTGTGTGTGTGTGTGTGTGTGTATATGTATATAGTTAGGTGGGCAAATGGAAGTAGGTACTGGGAATGTTTCTGTGTGAAAGTATGCTTGAGTTATGCTTATTTTGTAATTATATAATGTACAAAACATTTTAGGTGTTTTTACTTGTGCGTCTTGCATCTTAAAATGTGAGCGCTAAGAATGCATGCATACTTTCTTATCTTGATATTTTGTTTTTCTGGTGAGATTATGGTACAACTGCTTCTCAGTAAAACCTTTACTGCTGAACAGTATATTATAACGTTTTAGAAGTATTTAGTATTGGAAAGAAAATTTTGAAGTCATTAATGTCCATCATGTATACCAAAGCTGCCAAGTGATTTACATGTAATATGTATCGTATGAGAAATATTATTCATGAATAAGATTGTGAGTTTTGCGGAGGGCATTGTTTGTTTGGGTTTTTTTCTTCCTTATAAAAAAAAAATCGTTGTCATTGTAATTATTATCAATGATAATGATTCATTGATGCTGATACCAATGGCTGTGTGTGTGTTTGTGTGTGTACATGTGTTTTAAGCCTGAAATGTCTTATAAAAATTCATAGTGAAAATTTTAAGCAAGTCCGAGAATCTTCCTTGGTTAAACTCAAGCCCCCACTTTCCTCCTCCAAAAATAAATTGTGAGTACAGTGATAACCTACTAAACTTTTTTGTGTGCAGACTTTAAACTTTTTTCCTCTTAACAAAAGATAATGATGATAATGATAATAAGAATAATGATATTACTAATAGCTGTGGTTAGAGTGACCTAAGTCAACTTTTGTTTCAGACTTTTACCCTTTTTTACTTCTGCTATAAAAAAAGAAAAGGAACATCATCAACAAAAACTCTTAAACACTCAAATCTACTTTGCAGAATAAAGTACATTCATCCTTGAATCTAAGTCATCAAACCCAAATAGTAAAGAGGGTGTTGAGAACGCTATCTTGAGCACTGAACCACCTTACTTATCAGCTAATGGGGGCGTCCTTGCATCAAGGCTAAACACACAGTCTACAAAGTTGCAAGGACATGCACACACTAGTACTCACTTTTTCAAACATCTAGCTATCATATGTGTGAAAGGGGGGGGGTTGTAGCCTAAGCTTAGTAAAAGGTCATACTCATGTTCTGATAAATAAAAACTGATAGTGCAGGTTTTCAGTCTCCACTGAGTTGCCTGTTCAAGGGAATTTTTTTTCCTGCAGTTGAGTCCTGTAGTCCACTCTCGTGAAAGTCCTTCAGATGACAGTTCTGTGTACAAGTGCTTACAGTGCGTGTTGTGTGTTATTTTACATCCCACCCCCTTTCATAGAAGAGTAGGTGGGTGGGATGGATGACATGAACATGTATACCCAGCATGCACCCTGGATGGGCTCCGCCAGGTTCATTTTCTTGTCACAACAGACTGCCTAAAAAATTCGGGGTAGCACCCACAACAGCTCTTGTTCAAGGAGTTAAGATATAACAACTATAAATTTATACAAGATCCGGCAAGTGAGCTTGCATGTAAGCCATCATGAAAGTGGGTTTGTTTGTTTGTTTTAAGAAGGAATTTATGTCCATGTTTTTTTTAAAATAATTTTCTTGGCACTGATACTGTAACCTTTTTCTTTCTCCTCATCACAATGCATACATGTATACGTGTGCTAAATATGTCTCAAGGTCACAAATTATACATGTATTCAATGTAGTCGTGATCAAATTGATACTTGGCATCTCTTTATATGTAACCGAATTTCTTAATTAGGTTGGTTCACATGAAATGGTATTCTGCATTGAGACAGTTTGTGCTTCACTATAATGTTGGATGATTTTTTTTTTTTTTTTGGGGGGGGGGAGGTGTGGTTAAGGAATCATTATCAATAAAGTGCATTACTTGGACTTCTATCAGAAGGTAGACATAAAAGATGGGGGTTTTTAGCTGAAAAGTTTGAAAGTATTGTTCCATGCAATATAACTTGAGGTTACCAAAGGAAAATAAAAAGAAAAGAAAATAATTATCAAAAATAAAGAAATGATTATTCATGTCTCCCCCCCCCCTCTTCTAAAGAAGAAAATTGAGATAAATTTTCAAAAAGCTTTGATGGGACCATGTATTTTGTTAACCAATATGGAAAAAAAAAAAACCCACCCACTTTCCATTTGGAAGAGTGTGTGCAAATTTGACTGGAAAGTGAGGATGAAAACATGAACAAAACAAAATGGGGAAGGGGGAGGAGTGTTTGGTTGGGGTTTTTTTTCGTTTTTGTTTTTCTTTGTTCAAAATTATGAGGTGTGGCTTGCAGTAACATGTTGTCTGTCAACTACAATTCATGAAATCAAATTATATGAAACTGGAATGAAAAATCCTGTTGCTACAAGAAAGCATAACTTGAGCAGCACTAGCTAGAAGTGGTGTGCCTTTGTTGCGAAAGAGAAAACTCTATGGGTTTTTTTTTTTTGTATGTTATTTACTCATGTAAATCCAGACAGTGTGTTTACTTTAGCCTTGGGCATCAGCAAAACAGTAGTATTACTAGAGCTGCACTTATGAAACTGATTCACAAATAATGTTTTCCATTGCTTCTGAGAGATCTTGGGTTTGGGAGATAAGTTTTTGTTGAGTTTCTGTATGAATTGAGATTCTGTTATCGAAGGAGTGTGTGTGTGTGTGTGTGTGTGTGTGTGTGTGTGTGTGGTTTGCCAGTTGCTTTCACTGAATGCACCAGACTGCCTTGACAAAGAGAGAAATTCTGTACATTATGCATTATACACTGAGTGTCCAAGTCTCAGGTAAGGTAAATGTGTCTGTAAGCCCCCACCCCCCTTCCCCGGCATTTTTCTCACTCCAGTCAAGGATACAAATTTTTGTCTTACTTTGTTTCTGTTGACCCTGCAACATTATTTAAGTGGATTCTGCCTTCTTATCATGTATGTAAATATCCTTTCTCTTTTCTTTTTTTTAAAGCCAAAAAGGAAGGGCAGAGATTTTGTTGAAAAAGAAAAGGGTGGTAGGGAAATGGATGTTTTGGTTGTGACCTCTGTTGCAGGGATGTGAAACTAGTGCATAATTTTGTGATGGGGTTGTATGTATGGGAGTTTGCGACATGTGTGTACATTTCTTTTCAAAGTATGGATAAAAGTGTATTTTGTTGTTGTAACCTTTCCCTGTTGGCATTGTTATCTGTTTTCTGAAAATTGAAGGGGGGCTTTTGTTTGTTGTCGGTTGTTGTTTTTTCCTCTTTATAACCTCTTGCCCCCCCCTCCTCTTCCCCTCCAAAAACTTATCTATTATATAATCTTGTTTTCTGTTTTCTAAATTCTTGTTTTTGGTTACCTCCTTTTCTGACAAAATGACATGGCTAATTTGTGAATAACTTTCAACAAGATGATTAACTGTATTTGTTATCAATATGACTGCATCAGAAGTGGTGAAAGGTTTTATGGAATCGCATGCTTGATTTTAAAACTGAATTGCATGCTTGCTTGGAAAGAAAAAATGCACAGTTATGACTATGTGTGGGTGGAATAATCATCAAATATGTTGATATCACCTCTATATTATCTTTTAAAATCATGAATCCGTGTGTTTGGTTGCTAGTGTGCAGTGAAAAACAAGTGTGATTGTCAAAGGAATGGGTTGTTTGTTTTTTTCTCTCCAAAGGTATGATACTCGATTTTTTGGACAGATGTTTTCAGTGTTCATTTTCATCCTGTCACTTGGTACATTTATTTCTTCATGGATGGATATGATTCGTGAAGTGTTGTTTTGTAAAGCTTTGTTGGAAACATGCTCAGATTGGATGTACAGGTTTGTTGCTAATGACTGCCCCCCTTCCCTGAAAACAACAGATACATACATGTGCGTACAGTGATGGGTATAATTATTGTCAAGTGTGTTGGTGATTTGAGTAAAATAAAATAAAAGATGGTTCTTAGGGTGTGAAGATGTTTTTTTTTTTGGGGGGTGTAGGTGTGTTGAGTGTGTGTATGATAATATTTTGGGGATATATTGCTGTTAGGTTTATTTATTTGTAATCCTCCATACCCCAAAAGGGATGAAAGGAATTAAATCTTGAATCTTGTGTTTTGGCTTTAAGTTACTGATCCAACTGTTGTCGGTTCCTTAGGCCAACCCTCACACATAGACTTGTCTTAAAAGTATTGTATTCTAGAAGATCATGGTATTGTGATTGTCTTTCCTTTTACAATTTATAACAAAACATAAAGCACATTAATTACTGTTAATGTCAATTATTGTTTGTACAAGTGACCTTGTTTTTGTCACTATGTTGTGGATTTTGGGGTTGTTTGGCATTCAGATTAGATGAAAACCCTTTACAATAATCCTACCAAAATACTGCGCCGCACACACACACACACAGAGACAATCGTGAATACCCATACTGTTGTTAATGTCCATGCATAACTTTTTGCAAATCAACATTATATACAGCAATGCATACTGTTCAAAAAGTTCAACAATCCTGTTTCATGGCTAGTTACATTATTCCTCTCTCTCTCTCTCTCTCTCTCTCTAGTTACATACTCACTCTCTCTCTCTCTCTAGTTACATACTCCTCTCTCTCTCTCTCTCTCTCATCTCTCTCTCTCTCTCTCTCTCTCTCTCTCATGTGTGCAATACACACACACTCCCACACTCACTCACTCCTTTAAGAAAACACAATCACCTATCGTACATGCTGTCTAAAGACATGTACATGCAGACTTGTACAAATGTATTAGTTTACATGTACCATTGACAATGTTTGCTGGCAGTCTACACTCTCAACAAAGTTTGTTTTGTTGTTTACAAAGAATCATGTACCATTGACATTTGCTGGCAGTCTACCCTCAACAAAGTTTGTTTTGTTTGTTTACAAAGAAATCATTTAGCGGCATCAAATAAATTTACTATACTTATCTGATTTATGCAAAAAACAGATCATTTATCTATTGCATGCCATATGTCAGATATGGTAAGTATACACGTACATGTCTAACTAAACATAAACAAGGATTTGGAAAAAAAATCCTCCATTTAGCCACACCATACTTATCATATCTAAGTTATGCAATTGATTGGCAGGCCACTGTGAGCCATTTGGTTATTGCTCAAGTCAGAATACAGTGTAAAAAAAAAAAAAAAAATAAATTAAAAAAAAAAAAATAAATAATAATAATAAAATATAATAAAAAATATATATAATAAAAACAATAATATAAATAAAATAATAATAAATAATGAAATAATAAATAAAAATAATAATACATAATCTTGAAAAAAAAATAACAATAATAATAATGATACTTATGTCTAGCAAAATGGGGATTTGTAACGAAACCATCCTGTTTGTAGAAATTCAGACATACCCTCTCATAAAATGCGAGTCCCACAAGACTGCTTGGAAGTATGGTAATTTTAAATCTGATGTCTACTTTGCAATTTCTCATTTAAAGTTCCCCAGCTTAACACACAGAGGGTCACCCAGAATATGCACTCTGACTCACCCACCCTTGAGAATCACCATGAGTAAAAATACACACTGGATGAGAAATGGTCATGTATCCCTGGCTGTTTTCAGATGTGTCTCCATAGAGGCAACCACACTCCAACTTCAGAGGATTTTCCCGTCCTTTAAAGGAACAGCTGTCAGTTTCCCTCACTTTCAGCTGCTATCTATCCCATCCCATCCCAGCTGGTACTAATTATAGCAGGAACTAACCACACTTGGACTTGGCAAAGGGAAGGGGTGGGCTAGAGTTAGCACTCTGGACTGAGTGATGTTGGATTTGCACACTGTGATGGGGGATACAGATTGTTATCCTAGGGCTTTTTATGGATAAAGACAATCCCATGTAACATTTTAAGAATAAGAATAAAAACATGTTAATGTAGGCCTTGGCACTAAAGCGTACATCAATAACTGACACATTTTTTAGCCTGGGCCTGCTGGAGTGTCAGAAGTTATCACTTGATAACAAAATCAGCAGGAACTGGTGTAGCTTGTAGAAAAAATGAATTCCAAAAGTTAAATTAAAAAATAAAATTTAAAGCTGGTGTACTTACTGCTTGAACATTCATTATGAATGATAGATCTGCCATCCCTTGGATGGGAACTACAAGCCCCCCTCTTCTTAAAAAAACAAAAACAAAACAAAACAAAACCAAAATTTATACAATATGCAGTACACACAATTGAAACAAAATAACAGCTTTCAAACAGACTGTAAATAAAAAGACTGCTGGATCAGTTGTGATACTACAGTAGAGCGCATACTATAACGGAGAAAAAGAAATGCCTATAGACAAACTTTGCTGTAGAAGGCTGATATTGTTTGATAAAATCACCAAAAAAATGAGTGTAACACAGTGAAGATGAATTCACCCCCATATATACCAGCAACAACCTCCAATCAGAACACTGGGAAATGTGGCCTCTATAGAGGCTGTATGAATTCTACAACAATGTGAGGCCAAAGTGTATGTTGAAAAAAGTCCAGAACTACCATTCAAGGAAATCAAACCTCAGACAATTCACTGGTGTGTCCCATTTCCATAACACATCATCACACACTTAGTCTTTCCTTCTGCAAGCAAGGCAACTAGGAGCCCTCTATCACATTAGACATAGGCCTACCTCTGATACCAGTGACACAAATATTCATGATCATTCCTCCATCACAAAGAATCCTGGCAACCCCCTCTGGCTGGTGGCCCCACGGCGGCCTAATATTGATTGGCTCCCTGTGAACTGCCGATCCCGAGGATGAGACGCAACGAATCAGGGTATGGCTGTGGCGGGGAGATTGAAATGAGTGGTGTGGGAACAGCAGTACGAGGACGTCACAGCAGACGAGGCAGCCAAAAAAAAACAACAGAATCCCGGCAACATCACAATTTCACCTTAGCCATGGCTATGTCCGTTTCCATTGCGCACTCCAGCATGGCAGCTTTGAATCGGGCGACGTCCTCTTCACTCACACCCCTCCTCTGGTTCTGCTGGTACTGTCGCTGCAGCTGGGCAAACTCTTCTGCCTGGCTCCTCCTGTCACCTGCACCAGAACTTCCACCACCATCCCCTTTCTCCTCCGCTGTATGCGATTCTTTGTTGACAGCGGTCTGGATGCTGGCACCTGAGGAAGAGTTGGAGTTTGCAGAAGCGCCTGTGCCTGTCTCCTCCTCTCGGAGAGTTGTGTGGTCAGGAGTTTGACCAGGTGGCCGATGTTCGTGTCCAGGTGTTCTGTGGTCAGGGTGATGGTGGCGTCGTCGGGCAGGTGGATGTACAGGTGTCGCAGCAGGAGGAGGAACTGGTTCGAGTCTCTGGGAAAAAGAAAGGTATGATCAAGAGTGAGTTGGTGTTTTGGTGCTGATACGTTTGTGCATCTACTCATCAAGGCCTACACTTGTGCATGCTAACACACAAATCTAACACAAACACACACATGCAGCTTGCAATCCAACACCTTAACCTTCTTGCATTCAGTGTCTCTGAACACAAACTGCCCCTAGATTTTGCATTCCGTCACGAAATCAGGTCAGGCACACATGCTCCCTCGCCTTTTCCTCCTAAATGCATACCAGCAGCTATAATTACTTCCAGACTTTCAGCAAAGTTCCTACCTCTAGCCTGATAGAGCTTTAGCATGTGGTAGCAATTAGTGATGGTCGCAATGTGATGGAAATCTACTGTGTGTGAATCCCGGCAAATCCGACTAAAGGGGGCAATTATTAAATCCTGGAAATCCTGGGACTAAAGGGTTAACCCATCTGAATCTGATCTCTTTTTTTTATCCCCTAGGCCATGACTGCTGGTCTGGATTCCAGTCTTGCAGATGAAATGGTAAACAGAACTCCCATGTACAACATGAATTTAGCACATATGGAAGCACCCACACCAACGAGAGAGTTGTCCCCGGCAAAATAATGAAGGGAAAAGGCTTTCTCATAAGAAAACGAATGCACAGGGAGACGTACAGGGAAAAAGTCATGCTGTGGTTGAGGTGACATGCTCTTCCCAGGGAGAGAGCGGCCAGAATTTCAAAGCAAAGAAATATGCGGTGACTAAAAGCAATGTACAATACAAAACAAAACAATACAATATGATACAACACAATAGAATAGGATACAGCACCACAAATATAACACAACATAATCCCTGGCTTGACAAAAAATTTCCAAAGAAAACCTTACAGACTCACCTCGCAAACACAACAATACTTGCAGCTCTGCGAGGATGAGGTGCAAAACCCAGCAGCTGAACTCGTACCCAGTGAAGACAAGATGGACTATGAGCCGTCGACATCCAATGCTGGCCGAGCTGGCTCCTGTAGACGAAGCCAGCTGACTGTAAGCACCGAGCCACGATTTCTGTCGCCTCATGCAGGACAAAGTCAACCTCACATTGCCACTGTTGCTGGACTGAGTTCAGGGCCAGTATTCCTTCTACCAGCTCAGAATCTGCAACATAGAATGGATGTGCAGGTAATATACATTTTACTGCAGAAGCATTCATTAACTTACTGACAATCGAGAATCGAAAACTTTGCAACTTCAAAAAAGAGAAATTATGTCAAAAACAACTAAACTGACCTAGGCCAATAGCTTTGTCATTTACTGAAGTAAGCCAAGTGCCAAGGCCTACATTAAAATGTTGTTCTGCTTAAAAAGATCATGTTGAGATTGTCTTCAGCCATGACAAGCTCTTAGCATAACAACCTGCACTCTCCTATAAAGAAACTATACTCTGGAGTTGAAGTATACCTGCCTATATAGCGACCTCATTCAGTGTGCACTTACGGTCTCGCGGCAATTCCAAAGCCAGATGAGTGAGTCAGTGCATATTCTAGAGACGCTCCCCAAAGTGTTAAGCCAGATAATGCCCAACATACATCAACAACAACAAAATGATGTTAGATCTACAACTACCATCTCAAACCGAAACTCACCCAGTTTCTCCCAGTCACTTTCCACCAGGCGATCCAACGTCCCTGTCTGCTGCAGCAGTTCTGAAGCCCTCAAACCAAGCGTGCCACACATGAAATTCTTGGTCCTGAGTACACTCCTTGAAGTCGACACATTCACCTCCTGTTTTGGATCACACAAGGTAGCTCTCTCTCCTGGTTTCCCAACAACACTCATGCTCTTGGTCACACCTGCTCTGGTCACACCTGTCCCAAGAACCGTGCTTCTCCCAAATCCACTGCAGGAACCAGGCAAATCCCCATTCCTTTCTCCAACCTCGTAGACTAGATTCACATGGAAAGCCAGTTCCCCGTGCCATCCTAAACCAGGGGCTTCGAAGACGCAGGTCACCGTCACGCACTCTGACGGCTGGATGGTTTGCGTCTGCTGCACGCGAAGACTGGAGTCCGTTTTCTGCCTCTTGTGAGGGCTGGGGTGTGGCGGGGACGTGGGTTGATGGGAAGTGTTGGTGTGGAAACACTGCCACACTGCCGTGGTCTTGGTGGACAGAGCTGGGGTCTGGCTGGTGGTGTGTGGGGTCAGGGTAAGGGCACAGTGGCACAGCTCTCTGGGAACGTAGGAAATAATTTTTATTAAACTGACTTTTTGATAACTGTATGGCGTATGACTTGGGGTTTTTGTGTGTGCGCATTGTGAACTGTTACACATTACCAAAAACTCTTTTATTTGTTTCAAAAAATTATCAATTATGTTATTGAAAAAAATTCTTACTGGCAATGATTGCAAACAAAAAAAACCCAAGCACCCCTCTATGTCAAGAAAAAATGTTACATACCACCAATCAGACAAAATAAAAATTTCTAGAAATTATGTCCGATCAACAATACTCACACTCATATAACTACATAACTCTAATAATAATGATAATAATAATAATAATAATATACACTCATAAAACTACATTATTCAAATAATGATGATAGCAATCATTTTGAAAAAAAAAAAGGGAAAAAGTATGTGATACTACCAAACTAAAAATAAACCTTTTAGCGACTGACCATAGATCAACTAGTACACAGACTCACTACTCATGGAAACAAAACACACCAGTTACCTTTGTGTATAGAGTTTTCTAACATTACCATAAGAATGAAAATAAAACATTAAATCATTCTCCTAACCTAATTACGTGATGCACTCTACACTGAAAGTACCAAATACAGCTCCAACATCACTGACCCATGAGAAACGTTGGTGACCTTCACCCCAACCACGCAGGAACCGTCCAGCCAGCGGTGCCAGAGAGAGTGAACCTGGACGTCCTCTGGAGGCTCCGCCGTGACAGCCGATGTCGTCCGTCTGTGTGCGTCGCCACAGGGCGATGTGCCACCAGCCTGGTCAGCAGCACCTGACAGTGACGTCCACAACTAAAGGTATGGTCAGTTCTTCAGGTCAGCATCATACCAATAATTACACATGTCTGTACTATGTATACATTGTATGAACATGTACAAACACACACACACACACACACACACAAAGCCTGTAACCAACCCATCCTTCGGATGAGACTATAAACGAGGCCCAATGTGTGAACGCACGCAGAACATCTTGCACACACGTTAAAATCCGTTCGCTTTTCGTAAGAGTAGCCATTGTGTGCCGTGGGAACAGATAACATTTACAAAAACTGCATACACACGGACTGATTAAAAAAGCACAAGATCTTATCCCATTATCCTCAATATAAAAGAATTGAAAATTTTTTTTTAAATAGAGAATAACTTCTGTAACCTTACCTCTGGAGGTGAAACATCTGGAAGACTCCCAGACCCAAGCACACTGAGATGCATCAGACGTGTCCACGTCTCCATTGCAAACGTCTGCTTGTTTGCCAGCTTCTGTTTTTCCTCACCCACTTTTCTTGCCAGTGCCTGATTCAACATAAAAACAAGTAAATTTAAATGACCTAATCATACTCAGGATACTGCCCCCCAAAACTTAACAACAACAAAAAATAATCCCGACAAAAAGACTATAGATCATAGGAAGAAAAATAATATGCAATCTTTTTGTGTTTACTGTAATGTTAACCTTAGCTTGGGAAGGGTAAGTAACCAAGTGCTCCGACCACTGAAAGCTCTACCCTATTCCCAAATCATAATCATATGATATGGCATCTAATAAAAATTAAACATTTTAAAATTTATTAAATCTTTTTTTTTTCATTTTTTAAGTTTTATCTACAGCCACAACCACAGGCCAACAGGCTATCCAACTCCAAGGTTCACATATATATGTTAGCAATGGTGAGATTTTGCAAAATATGTGACCATTTTTACCCCCTATTAACAGCTCTGCATTGCAATTTTAGGGATTATTCTGAATAAAAGTGTGCTCTAAAATGTTTTTAAACCAATCAAATACAATATTTCCTATAGCCATATAGGCATACACTCTCTCAGCACAACAGACCTGATTCTGTTCCAGAAGGGCGTTGATGACAGGCTGCAGATTTCTTGAGGCCTCATCCTCTTCTGCAGGAAAGATCTCCTCTGACAGCTCAAACGCATCACAAGACTCTCTCGCTGATCAGTAACGAAGCCTTGCAGATCAGTCAGCAGAAAGTTGTCTGGGAGTCGTTGGACAGACAGCTGTTGAAAAGTAGCAACAACTGCCGCCCACCACACTGAAGAAAATCGCCCACCAGAGCTTTCGTTACACCCTCCCAGTGATGTTTCACCTGTCATGTACAAATCAGTTCCTGCAATTGATTTTTTTATCTAAATGATAATAATACACTGAATGAAATAAAATTACTTTTTGTTTTAATTTGCAAAGATAGTAATGTAGTATTTTTAAAAAAATTGATCAATAGTGATGGCCTGGTGATAATGACTAAATAAATGAGATTGACACCATTCAATTGAATTAGGTCCACTTTTGATTCAAACAACAACAGAAGCATTAATTAAGCTAGGGCGAAATACTATACCGATTAGAATGATAAATGATAGATCTTGAGCCACAGTTTCTCAAGAGATGAATATTATAATATTGCAAATTCCAATTATATATTTTACAAATTTGGAAAGCATAAGCGGTAGATTTGCAGAGCATCTTTTCTTAAAATGAGAGAGACTCAGAGAGAGAGACAGACAGACAGACAGGCAGAGACAGAGAGGGAGGGAGGCAGAAAGGGAAGGAGAGGGGAGAGAGAGAACTTGAACTCCCAACTTGAATGTTATATAATATAGAGGTGATAACTTCTTTACAGTTTACACCAGGCCCTAATGAAAAAAAAAATCAATGGGCAAACAAACATAATTACATATTCAAATATAATAAAATATAAAGGAGGTAATAATGAACTTAATCACTTGACTTACTTATTACATTATTAGTTATGTGCAGTCAACTACCCACATTGCCAGTCAATTAATATAAACCGACAAATCAAATGTTTTCAAGTTGACTATCCAATTCTCCCACTATACATTCACAGACAGGACACAGAGACAGACACAGGCAGACAGAAAGACAAAGAGAGAAACAAACAGACAGACAGAGAGAAAGAAAAATTAAAGAGGGATAGAGAGAGAGAGCCTCAGAGTTAAACTCAGAAAGACAGACTGAGAGAGGAACGGAAAAATACCCCCCCCCCCCCCTCCTTTTTAATTTTTTTTATCGGTACCATTACATCTGTTCTCACCTGTTTTGTTGTTTCATTAATGATGAAACAGTGTTTTGTGTCTGTGAGGCAAATCAGGATGTCACTGCCAAACTTCTCCAAATGTGTATACTGCAAGACTGGGTAGACAGCGTCAATGTGTGTCCATGGTGTGACACAAATCTGCACAACTCCATCTGCCAGTGTTATTACATAACCGTCAGTTAGTCCTAACAGGCATGTATTTCTGTACACAGGCACTTCACTAGTATTCCCAGTCCTCATTCTTTCGCAGTGGTCTAAGGTGAGTGAAGACACTTTGGGGGCATATTCTTGCGGCAAAAAATCACTAGTTCTCAGTGTATATTTGCTGAATTCATCCTTTTCTGATCGTCTTTCTACACTGACTGCAACCAATGAACACTCCCCTTCCAAGCCTGTCATCCGTAAAACAGTAACAAGCCAATTTTTCTCAGATGCAACACACAAAATTTCTGATTCCAATTCCTTTCCATGACCGTCATCCCCATTTAAACCAGTATTTACCTCATCCTGATTGTTGGATTGCTTTGGATTACCATAAATATTATCACAGATATGAAATTCCTTTACATTATCCACAATCTTCCTGCAGTTCAAATCTGTTGTTGAGTCTAAACTGAACAACGATAATTTGTTATGATCCGTGATAAGCACTCTTGGTCCGTACAAAAGGGCGCACATTGTTGCGCTTGCGATCGATGTGTTGCATGTAAAGTCCATGACGGGAACCAAGCATACCTTGTTCCTTGACAAATCCTGCACTTCCTCGTCAGGACCATTGTGATCATCAGTTCTTTTGAGGCAAGTCACATTATTACCACCATTCCAGCTTGCTTGAATGACACAAAATCGCGTCTCTCTCGTTCCACAGTGCGATGCTAATATGACTGGTGATGTAATCCCGCTTCTGTCATCCACGATATTACTTACATCCAGGATTTTCCACTGAAGTTTTGATCTCGATGTTAGTACTGCCTTGGAAACGAGTTCGCTACGGAAGTCTGTTTCTCGGAAAAACCTGTAACTTTCTAACTCTAGCGCCGTTTTGTTCTCGTGGATGTCGACCAAACGACCGCGGTGAACCAAAACCACTGACTTATCCATAACTGAAGCATTTTGAATACATATCTTGTATTCAAACTCTACATAGTTTCTTCTTCATTTCTTGACACACCCGTCGCCGTAATAAACTCATAGATTGCGCCATGTTGGTGGTTTCTATTTCATTCTATCCAATGAAATAATTTGCCTTGTCAGGGGACATCACTCAAACAGAGTATACTCTAGTTGCCTTTTCCTCCTTTCACAAAGCAATCAAATTACAGAGCGAGAGCTGCAGATCGTTTACTATTTGTTTTACATAGGGCCATAATCAATAATGGTATAGTATCACAGGCCTCGTAAAACTGGCCTCGTAAATAATACAACTGTCAATCTCCTACTTCCTTCCACTGAATTTACCTAAATATTACTAAATTCTTCCATCTTGTACAAAACTGAATGGATTTTATATAATTATTTTCTAACTTGTCGCTTAATTCTGAATATGATTTTAAAAGAGAGAGAGAGAGAGAGAGAGAGAGAGAGAGAGAGAGAGAGAGAGAGAGAGAGAGAGAGAGAGAGAGAGAGAGAGACTCGTCTGCTAGTAAATAGTACAGGATTGTCCATCCCCTCCCACCCCCCACCCCCCCTCTCTGGATGTGTATATGTATTAATTACCATTTGCTTCCATTTTTACCTAACAAAACTGAGTGTATTCTGCACTAATTAAGTTTCAGCAAAAGAGCGCCTAATTCTTCTATTTAATCGTGAAAAAAAACCAAAACAACGATGAGGATGATGACGACAACACTGATGATAATAACGATTATGATGACGATGGTGGTGATGACGACAACAACATCAATAATAATCATAACAACAACAATAAGAATGGTGATAATGATGATAATAATAATGATAATAATGATAATAATAATAATAATAATAATAATAATAATAATAATAATAATAATAATAATGACGATATGATGATGGTGATATATCATTATTTATTATTATTATTTATATTATTTATGTTGTTATTATTATTATTATTATTATTATTATTATTATTATTATTATTATTATTATTATTATCGTATATCATACATCATCATCATCATCATCATTATTATTATTATTATTATTATTATTATTATATTATTATTATTATTATTATTATATTATCATTATTATTATCATCATCATCATTATTATTATTATTATCATTATTATTATCATCATCATCATCATCATCATCATCATCATCATCATCATTATTATTGTTGTTTGTTATTATTATTATTATTATTATTATTATTATTATTATTATTATTATTATTATTATTGTTGTTATTATTATTATTATCATTATGCTCTTTCTCTCAAATCTTATGACAAAGACGCACAAAATTTTATGATAGTTTGGTGGTGTAGTGTTCAATTTGCTGCTTTGAACATACAGACTACCATGTGCTACAGAAGTGAACACTAATGCTGTAACAGCGCTTCTCCTGTTGTGTCCTAGTCATAATAGATTTATAAGAATTCTGCGTCTTCGTCGTCGAACGCTCAGACACCCACTCTGGAGGCCCTGACAAAATAATTCCTTGTTCCCTGAAGGCCCTCCAGTGGTCCAAAAAGTTGGCCCTCATCAGCAGGTCATTAGGCCAGATATTGGCCCTCGGATTTGTGTGTGTGTGTTGGACAGGTCTGGAGGAAGTGTTCCACTGTCGCGGCAGAAGTGCCACAGGGGCATGCCTCAGAATCACCAATATGGAGCTTGGTTCAATTTAATTCAATTCAATTCAAAATACTTTATTATCTTTAAAGCAGAGAAATTCCAGCAGGTTACAAGCCATATATAAGAACAAAAACCACGTAAAAATAATATCAATATAATACAACACAGGTTGGTGAACGTGTGATGTCTGAGTCTGCAGTGTCCAGTCCTAGAAGGGTGAGCTCAAACAAGGATGTCTGATGCTGTAAGTTCGAGAGTGCAGTCATCTCGTTCACCTTTTTATTCCAAAAAAAAAAAAAAAGAGAGAGAGAGGAAATGAGAAGTAGAGTACCATAGTTTTCTGTGTTGCATTAAAGCTATTTCCCCCGCGGGACTCCCGGGGAATGCTTGCAAAGCGAGCATTACAAGAATAGGGTCCCTGCCCGCCAGCCAGGCATGTCGTAAGAGGGACTAAGGTGGCCCCACTCCCCCAGGTAGGGGAATGGACACAGGGCTAACAACCCTGTTCTGTAAAAAAAAAGAAAGAAAAAAAAAAGAAAAAAAAGTTTGTTACGGAAACAGCAACAAAGAAATTCAACACTACTAGGTGCGACAGGCTTCCAGAGTCATCGAAAGATACTTGTATGAATGACAGTGGTGAAAGCCGAGAGGAAGCCATGACAGGAAGATGGAAGTCTTGAGCGCCAAAACCAAGACCAGAATAGAATTCTGGAATGTTACCAGAGGGAAAACGCAGGCGAGGACGACCCAAGAACACCTGGCGTCGGACAATAGAAACAGAGCTGAAGACCCTCCAACACTCCTGGGAACCATTCAGAAACTGGCCCAAGACAGGCAGGAGTGGAAAACCTTTGTTGCTGCCCTACATGCCAAGAAGGCATAAAAAGGCTTTGGATGATGATTATAGCTATTTACTGTCGGCAGCTGAATGAGATTATGATATTCCCTAGCATTCTAGTTATAGTCCCTAAATCGAAATTCTCCGTTGGGACATTACTATAACCTCAACAACTGTGTTGGGCTGCTGTATACTGCTCAGGAAAGGACAGAAGAGGCACGAAGACTGTGTGTGGGTGTGTTTGTGTGCGTGCGTGCTGCGTGACTGAGTGTGTGTGTGTGTGTGTGTGTGTGTGTGTGTGTGTGTGTGTGTGTGTGTGTGTGTGTGTGTGTGTGTGTGTGTGTGTGTGTGTGTGTAAGTTTTTACGATCATATAAGTGTGTGCACTTTTTTGGGGGGAGGGGGAGGGAAGCCATAATAATTATACTTGTGTACTGTGGTTGTTTGGATATTTTAGTAAGAATTTCCATAACTGCGCATTTTTTTAGGATAAAAATAAGTACTTCTGTGAACTTACAGTTGAATCTTTTGAATATAGATATAGCTTTGGTACTACTATTTAGTGGTGTGTTTTTATCCCTGTGTTTTACTGATTGTTTTGATGCGTGTAGCAAAGACTAGGCTTGGTCTGATATCTTTTA
>CM060342.1:9179746-9182246 GCA_030674155.1 Stramonita haemastoma | reverse complement strand
TAAAGATCTGCAGTTGAAGGTAAATATGAACAAAAGTAACATAATGGTTTTTCGGAAAGGAGGATTCTTGGCAGCTCATGAGAAATGGTACTTTGGTAATGCTAAGTTTTCAGTTGTAAATTCATACAAATATCTTGGAATCCACTTGACAACTAAACTTAGCTTCAATTTTACGTGCCAAGATTTAACTTCAAGGGCTAAGAAAGCTGTTCTGGGTATTCTGAGTATCTTATACAAGTTTGAAAATAATTCTGTAAAAGTCTTCATGAAACTCTTTGATACACAGGTACAACCTATTATACAATATGGAGCTGAGATCTGGGGAATAGAAAACATTGCGCCAATAGAAAAGTTACATTTATTTGCATTAAAGAGATTTCTTGGTGTAAACTGGCGCACTCCTAATGACATGGTCTATGGAGAACTAGGAAGGTATCCATTGTTTATAAATTCTAAGGTAAAATGCATTCGTTATTGGCTTAAGATAACTCGTATGGAGGATAAACGATTGCCATCTAAAGCTTATAAAATGCTATACCAACTTGATTGTAAAGGCAAGCATACTTGGGCATCTAAAATACGTACATATTTGTGTCAGTATGGCTTTGGGTTTGTCTGGGACAATCAAGGAGTCGAAAATGTTAACGAATTCATAAAATCTTTTAAGCAGAGACTTGTTGACTGCAGATGGCAGGAATGGAACACTCACATTCATAGCAGTGATCGATTTTTTCTGTATTCAACATTTAAAACGTCATTTTGCATTGAACACTACACAGGGGTAGAAATGAATAGGTATGTTAAGCAAGCATTATCAAAATTTAGATGTGGTGTATCAGATATTGCTGTACATTTGAAACGATATGCAAAAGACAACAGTGATAATTTGGTTTGTAATTTGTGTAAATTGGCAACTCAGGATGAAATGCATGTTGTTTTGGAATGTCCAGTTCTCAGAGACTTAAGAAAAGAATTAATTCTGCCATTATATTGGAATTATCCATCAATGGTCAGGCTAGCTCAGCTTATGGCATCTGAAAATGAGCAAACTGTTAAAAACTTTGCAATTTTTCTGTACAAATCTTTGAAGAAAATAACAGAGCCAATGTAAAGTTTTGGTGAATGTTAAAAGAAAGTAAGTCAAAATTTGTATTGAATAACTCATTTTTTCATCAAGCAATTAACAGTGAATGGCTGTTTACTTCCATTTTTGTATGTTTTTCACCCCTTCAGAAGGGGCTGTGACCTATCTGAATAAACTATCTGAAGTCTGAAGTCTGAAGTCTCTCTCTCTCTCTCTCTCTCCTCTCTCTCTCTCTCTCTCTCTCTCTCTCTCTCTCTCTCTCTCTCTCTCTCTCTCTCTCTCTCTCGTTTTCATGTGTGTATATCTCCAAGGGCATATGGTAAGACTAGGCTTGGTCTAAAACCTTTATCCTTGAGTATTACAGATCATTCATTAGTTCATTTATTCATGCATTTACTCTTTCACTCTCTATCTCTCTACATCCCCTTCACACACACACTCACACTCACACACACACACACACACACACACACACACACACACACACACACACACCACACAGTCACACGCATAATCTCTCTCTCTACACAACACACACACACGCACACACACACACACACACACACACACACACACACACCTCCTCTCTCTCTCTCTCTCTCTCTCTCTCTCTCTCCTCCCCTCCCACACACACACACACACACACACACACACACACACACACACACACACACACACACCAACCTTAGAACCAACACTCTGGCTAGGCCTTTCCATCAACAACCAGATTCTGTTCCAGGCAGACAGTTTCTCAATCTCCTCGGGGGTGTCAAACGGACATTTCAAGAACTGGTCAATCTCTTTCACAATCAGAATATCCGCCTTATGATCCTCGACCACCTTGTAACAACACTCACGAATCAACTCTAGGGGAATCCCCCAGAACCTCAACTCTCTCTCCACAGTCTGGATGCACAGGTGTTTGGGTAAGTGGAGCTCTCCTGTGCGGTAGAGGTCCAAAAGGCTGTTCATGAGATCCGGGTTTCTGTCGAAGAAGAGTTCCGCGTCGGGTTGGTTCGCTGTGAGGGATCTGTCTTTCGCCAGCTGTCCGAGGCGAGTGTCTGGGAGGGTGTTGAGTGTGTCTGTGGTGGTCGTGAAGCGCATGCCTCCCACGTTGAGTGTGACCCGGGTGGAGGTTTCCATGACGGGTGGGTGTAGAAGTTTGGTGGTGGTTGGGTTTCTTTTTGGATGGTGAAATCCTTGAACATAATTATGATGATAGATAGTTAGATTATTTTACATGTCTTTTACTTTTTTTTTTGGGGGGGGGGGGCGATGGTGAAATCCTTGAACATATGATGAAAGATAGTTAGATGATTTTACATGTCTTTTATGTTTTTGTTTTTTTTGGACGGTGAAATCCTTGAACATATGATGATAGATAGTTAGATGATTTTACATGTTTTTTTGTCAGTT
>CM060342.1:9159271-9174271 GCA_030674155.1 Stramonita haemastoma | reverse complement strand
ATGGGTACCTGCCCTCTTTAGGGTCAGGGAAGGTAAAGTGGCAAGAGAGAGGAGATGGTGCCGCCCTCATTATGCTGGCCCCCTAGAGAAACTGAGGTCTCTGATGCCTCCCTCCCCTACAACCACATAGGTTATGGGACACCACACAATGCAATGCAATACAGAACAATATGACTGGCTTTCACAAGACTTGTTTTAAACATTTTGATAGCTATAATAACCCCACACCCACCCCCATTTTGCCAAGAAATAACAACAACAAACATACAACACACAAGTCAGTAACAACCTCCTTTCATAAGAAGACTTTTTTAAACATTTTGATAGACATATAAAAAACACTTGGCCAGGTAATAACAACAACGACAAACACATAACGCACAAGTCAGTAACAACCTCCTTTCACAAGAAGACCCTACAGACCAAGCTGTACAGCCCACGAGAGGAGCTAGAAAGGACATGCCATTATTTTTCCCAGACACATCTGATGGTGTTTTAAAGCAATCGAGAGAAGAAGAACAAGAAGAAGACTGTTTTAAACATTTTGACAGACCAAAAAAAAACCCCAACTTGGCCAAGTAACAACAACGACAACAAACACACAACACACAAGTCAATAACAACTCTTTCCACAAGGACACAGCTCAAAACCCTGCAGCAGATGGAGGACAGTCCAAACTCACTTTTCTGCAGCATTGTGGCCTTGCTGACTTTGGGGTTCTGTGCTAACGACGGCACCAGTGTGTGCAGGAGGTCAAATCCCGTCTGAAAAACAACCACCATTTTTTTTTTTTTTTAAGACTCACATGGACCGAATGACAAACTAGTTTTCTTCCCTTACTGTTTTCACCACATGCTGCACTTTTGTAAGAATTAGTAGCAAAAAACCCAAAACAAAACTAAAATACAAATAAGGATTAAAAATGGAAAAAAATCGCCCAAAAGATAGCACTCCAAATACAGTTACTGCGAGCTGGTTTATGAAGTTAAAAAAAAAAAAAAAAAATTCAAAACAGAAACTGACAATCATTCCCACTTGGAAAATATTAAAAATGGAAAGATTCAAACTCAATCGACCCTTTCTATGAAACAGGTTTTCTCCAACCCCAAAACCTCCATCTTTAAGACACCCCCCCCCCACCCCACCTCCCGATGATTTAAAAATAAAATTAAAAAAAGAAGATAAAAAAACTGGTGGTGATTTTTGGCTAACAACCACTGCCTACTTCATTAAGACACTCTCACCTCCCCCCCCCCCTCCAAAAAAAAAAAAAAAATCAAAAAAGATATAAAAAAACCACCAGGTAGTGATTTTTGGCTAACAACCACTGCCTACTTACCTTGAGGCTGCCTCTCCGTTTCTGCTCAGCTGACAGGTGTGCCACCCGCCTCTGTTCCATGTGCACCCCCACCTTCATCCCCCCTCCCAGTCCCTCATCCCTACTTGACGAGGGGGAGGTGGGTTGGAACTGAAACACACGGTAGTAAACTTAGGGATTACAGCTTTTCTCGTTTGTTTTTATAGATGTACAGTGGTCGTGTTTAGTCTCTGTATGTCTGTTTGTTGCATGGAGATGTTTGATAATGATGGTGTGTGTGTGTGTGTGTGTGTGTGTGTGTGTGTGTGTGTGTGTGTGTGTGTGTGTGTGTGTGTGTGTGTGTGTGTGTGTGTGTCTGCATGAGAGAAAAGAGAGACAGAGAAGGAGAGAGAGAGAGGTACAGAAGTGAGATACCCATCGAGAAAGCAAAAAGTGTCGATTTGATCCCCGTTTGAGCTAGACAGGAAAGTTTTGTTCGAGTCTAGACAGAAAACTTTTGTTTGATGCATGTTTGAGCCTAGACAGAACATTTTTTTTAATCTTTTTTTTTTTTAAATGGGTGGCACCGCTCTTGTGACAATGCACTTTTCCTAGGAAGAGCAGCCTGAGTTCTACACACAAAGAAAAATCTGCTATGACTGAAAGAAGTATATAATGTGATACAGTTCTTTTAAATCAGCCCCAGGATCAGACTATACACTGAGGTCCCATGTGCAAATGTACACAGAACATCTTGCGCACAGGTTAAAACCCTGTTCCACCTATCGGAAGAGATGACCATTTTGTGCCTGTAGGAACACATGACAAAAGTTTTAAAAATGCAAGCACACAGGTATCATGTTCATGTCCAATTGCAACTACCTGAGTGGGGTGGTGGGGGTGGGGGGGGGTGAGGGGAGAATGGTCGCATATGCAAAAATCTCACCACTGGTGAACCTCAAGAGTTCTAGCCAAGAAATGAATAAAAAGAAAAAAAATAAGCTCCCACCCCAATTCTCTCTCTCTCTCTCTCACTCTCTCTCTCTTTCTCTCTCTCTCTCACACTCACACACACACACACACACAACACACACAAACACACACAAACACACCCACTCACCCACCCACACACACCCACCCACACTCACCCACACCCCCCCAAAAACTCCCCCCAAAACAAACTTCGCCACTCACAGACATGCTCCGAGGACTAGGAACCGGAGAGATGGTTTCGGAGAAAATGACGGAGAGCGGAGAGGAGGAGGGGGGCGTGGCGGAGGGGCCGGGACTGGGAGACAGCGCCACCTGCATGGGACTCCTGGGGTTGGGACTGGCGGCAGGGGTCGTGCTCATCTCTGTGAACATCAAAACAATGCGACGATGCAATGATGGGGTGAGAGAGTGAGAGAGAGAGAGAGAGAGAGAGAGAGAGAGAGAGAGAGAGAGAGAGAGAGAGAGAGAGAGAGAGAGAGAGAGAGAGAGAAAGAACACTGAACAGTTTTATTGTACATCGGCCTTAGACCACTATACAAAACATGTTTGAGAGAGAGAGAGAGAGAGAGAGAGAGAGGGAGAGGGAGAGAGAGAGAGAGAGAGAGAGAGAGAGAGAGAGAGAGAGAGAGAGAAAGAGGAAGGGGAGAGGGAGGGGGGAGAGGGGGGGAGAGGGAGAGAGGGAGAGAGAGAGAAGGTGAGAGAGAGGGAAGGGGGGTGGGGAAGAAGGGGGAGGGACAGGGAGGGAGAGAAAGGGCGGGGGAGGGAGGGGGAGTGTGTGTGAGTGACGGGGGAGGAAAGAGTTTTTAGAGAGAGAAAAAAACCAGGGGGAGAGTTTTGAATGTGAGTGTGCGCACGCGTGCGTGCATGCGTGTGTAAAACAGAGAGAGAGAGAGAGAGGGAGGGGAGAAGGAGAGAGAAAGAGAGGAGAAGACAGACAGACAGATGGACAGACACAGACAGACAGACAGAGACAGACAGACAGAGGGAGAAAATAATGAACACAGATTACTGGTTGAAAGATTTACAAAAATTTTCATGCACTTTATAACTCACGATTCTTCACACAACCTGTAATCCCACCTAAAACAGAGTTATGAATATCACATGCTGTATAAATCCCGATTCATTCATTCATTCAAGCAACTTTCGGATGAGACTATAAACCGAGGCCCCATGTGTGAACGCACGCAGAACATCTTACGCACACTTTAAATCCTGTTCCGCTTTTCGGAAGAGTAGGCCATTCAATGCCGGTGGAAACGGATGACAACATTTACAAAACTGCATACACACGGGGACTGGACATAAAAAAAAGCACATGAGTGCTTATTTCATTATCCTCGAAATAAAAATAAATTAGATAAAGAAAAAAAGAAAAACTCACCTGAAACTGTAGGAGATTTTCACATGCTCTATAAATCCAACTCACTCACTCACTCACTCATCACTCTCTCATTCATTTATTCAATCAATCAATCAATCAATCAACCAATTAACCAATCAATCAATCAATCAATCAATCAATCATTCAACCAACCAACCTGAGGGAATGGAGGCTGTAGCCATGCTGGATGGATTAAGGCGGAGGACATCTTTCAGACTGGAGGGGTTGGTTCCAATGGCCGAACTCGCGGCCGCCAACAGAACGCTGGTAGGAAAATCCACCCCACTCACCTGCCCAACACACACACACTGATGTTTTATGTCATAGGGGTGGTTGGGGTAGGGGTGGGTAGTGGGGGTGGGTGTTGTGTTGTGTTGTGTTGTTGTTGTTGTTGGGGTGTGTGTGTGTGTGTGTGTGTGTGTGTGTGTGTGTGTGTGTGTGTGTGTGTGTGTGTGTGTGTAAAGTATATGTGTGTGTGTGTGTGTGTGTTACAGTGTAGTGTGTATGTGAGTGTGTGTGTGTGCACACGCATGCTTGAATAAGTTCATGACAGTTGTCCATGGTAAAATTCTCGTAGATGAGCAAATTACAAATACAGACAAGAAAATAAAGAATCTTAAAAAGGGTGGCCCAGCTCTAAGCCCAATAAGCTTTCTCCCAAAAGAAAAGCAGCAAAATTTCATACCGACAAATCTGCCATGACTAAAACAAAGTGGCATACAACACAACAAAAACACAACAAAACAATATCATAAAACATTCTGATCTGAACAGAACCCCACCACCACCAACACTAACAAGGACACGAACACCACCCTCCTGAACAAACCTTGCTGATTGATCTCCATGATGATGGAGCACTCTGGACCACTGAACTATCCCATCCCCCCCAAAAAAATACCATAAAAACATTTTGATCCGAACAGAACACCGAACACAAACACCACCCTCCTCAACAAACCTTGCTGATCTCCATGGTGATTTCGAAGGCAACTTGTGGGTGATAACCATGCTCAATACTGCTTAACCTTAGCTGAGGGAAAAGCGAGTGCTCTGACCACTGAATTATCCCGTCCCCCCTAAAAAAAAAACAATACCATAAAAACATTCTGATCCGAACAGAACTCCAACCCGAAACACCACCCTCCTGAACAAACCTTGCTGATCTCCATGGCGATTTCGGAAGGCAACTTGAGGGTGGTGGCAGAAGACACAGGTGACTGGGCGGCAGCAGCGGCACTGAAGGCGATGGTGGCAGGGGTGAGGGAGGGGGGGGTGGCTGCTGTCGCCCCCACTACCTGGCGAGGGGAGGAGGAGGTGGTGGAGGTGGTGGAGACGGGGAGGGAAGGGAAAACGGGGGTGAAGGAGGTGGAGGAGGGCAAAGAGGGGGCGGGGGTAGGGGTGGGGGTGGGGGTGGGTTCTTTCTTCACGTTGATGAGGGCTCCAGGGTAGGTCCCTGCAACGTCCGTGACGAGGGATTTTTTTATATATATTTTTTATAAATAGTTAAGTAAGGAAGTCGTAAATTTTAATGTCTTAAGTGATACCAGATGACCCCTAAGATAGGAAGGAGGAGGCTGGATAGGTTTTGAGAGAGAGAGAGAGAGAGAGAGAGAGAGAGGAGAGAGAGAGAGAGAGAGAGAGAGAGAGAGAGAGAGAGAGATCTAATCTTTGTGTGTGTGTGCGTGTGTTGTTTGTTGTTGTTGTAGTTTAATTTAAAGTCTATTCACACTTGGTGATGTGTGTGTGTGTCTGTAAATCTGATCCTGGAGATGACCCATTTTTCATACTCTGTGTAACGTGCCTGCAAAACTTCTCAGTCCCCTACTTTTTCAAAACTTCTCTGGTTTATCTGTGAACAGACAAAAGAGTGAGGCCATGTGGCATATCTTAGGCTAATATATCTACATAACTGTATTTTAGGCTATATATCTATATAACTATGGCATATCTTAGGTTATATATCTACATAACTATGGCATATCTTAGGCTTTATATATACATAACTATGGTGTAACTTAGGCTATATATCTACATAACTATATATCAGGCTATATATCAACATAACTATATCCTAGGCTGTAGATCTACATACCTATGGCATATCTTAGGCTATATATCTCCACAACTATGGCATATCTTAGGCTATATATCTCCACAACTATGGCATATCTTAGGCTATATATCTCCACAACTATGGCATATCTTAGGCTATATATCTCCACAACTATGGCATATCCTAGGCTATATATCTCCACAACTATGGCATATCTTAGGCTATATATCTCCATAACTATGGCACATCTTAGGCTATATATCTCCATAACTATGGCACATCTTAGGCTATATATCTCCATAACTATGGCACATCTTAGGCTATATATCTCCATAACTATGGCATATCTTAGGCTATATATCTCCATAACTATGGCATATCTTAGGCTATATATCTACATAATATAACTACAGCACATCTTAGGCTATATAACTAGGGCATACCTTAGGCTATATATAATCTACATAAATATGGCATATCTGAGGCTATATATCTACATAACTATAGCATATATCTGGCTATATATTTACATAACAATGACATATCTTAGGCTATATATCTACATAACTATGGCACATCTGACACTATATTCCCACATAAACATGGCTAGGCTATATCTTACACTATATTCCCACATAAACATGGCTAGGCTATATATCTACATAAATACAGCATTTCTTAGGCTATGTATCTACACAACTATGGAATATCTTGGGCTATATATCTACGTAACTACAGCACATCTTAGGCTATATATCTACATAACTAAGGCATACCTTAGGCTATATATAATCTACATAAATATGGCACATCTGAGGCTATATATCTACATAACTATGGCATATATTTGGCTATATATCTACATAACTATGACATATCTTAGGCTTTATATCTAAATTAACTATAGCATAAAATATAAATACCCACATAACTATGGCACATCTTAGGCTATATACCCACATAAATATGCATAAGCTACATACTCACAGGCCATACCTACACACCTACGTAACCCACATCCAGTCATATACCTACATATCTAAATAACCCATACCCAGTCATTTACCTACACACCTAAATAACCCACTCATATACCTACACACCTATATACCACACACCCACACTTCCATGTCACCCTACCTTTGGTGAGGAGCTGGGCCAGGTAGGTGCTCTGCATGGAGGGGGTGGGGGCCGAGGGGGCCGTCGACCGAGGAGGGGAGGGTGCCGGGGCGATGGTTCGAGGCTTCCTGGGGGTGGTCACCGGCTTACCCTGAAACCCACACCCTGGTCAGACAGCTTTGAGAATATGAATATTTTGGGTTTTGGGAAAGGGGGGTGGGGGAGTGGGGGGGGAGGAGATAGAGATAGCCTGAGAAGAACACAGCGAAGCATGTCTAGTTTGATTTTATTTCAAATCTCCATCTCAGGACAATAATAATAATTTTTTAAAAACCTATCTAAAACTACCCTCTAAATTACCCTCTTAACCAATCAAAATCTTTTGTTGCTCATTTGTAGGGTAAACCAATCAAAATCTTTGTTGCTTGTGCGTGCTGAATCAGTGAATGATCTTCAACCCTTTCTGCAGCCCTACAATGGTCTTAACATTCATTGGGTGACCCTTGAAAATGAAAGTGAGTTTTCAATTACAACCATCTACGCCATTCTGGAATATTCCAGGATCCACCATGTGGCATTGAAAAGTCATCCCGGAATGTTCAGGGAACTGCACTACTAGGGTTAACATTTGTACAGACTCCATCATTCTTCTTCAAGTCCTGCAGATAAGACTGTAAACTGGAATCTCATGTATAAAAACACACAGGATATTCTGTGCATACGCTATGGCCATAAAGGGTGGGATGCATAGTGCCTGGTCTTCTCCTGTGTTTGAAACTCTGCCAGAATACTGCCTGCTTGGCACATTCTATTAGCAGAGCAGCTATTGGAAAAATTTGCCCACAAAATGCTAGACACATATGTCAGATTTGCCAAGAAAAAAAAGGCAGAAGAAGAGATTCAGAAAACATAATATAAGCGCACATTTTTTTCTTTAAAAGATGACCAAAAAAACACCAAGAAATTTTAGGAACAATCAAAACAGAAATAAAGAAAGAACACTTCTAAAACCAAATCTTCACAAAGTTGGGGTTATAATCTATACTTTAAGAAGAGGCCCTAAACATCCCCTCACACAAAAATAAAAGCTAAAAAAATTTTTTAAAAGAATTTTAAAAAAACAACACAAAAAAAGGCTAACCCACTCGGCACACTAACCCAACAACTCCTCCACAACCACCCAAACTCACTAACTCCCCCACAAACACACACACCCCGCAACACAACACACCACACCACACCACACCACACCACACCACCCCACCCCACCCCACCCCACACCACACCACACCACACCACACCACAAACACAACACAACACAACACAAACACAAAACACAAACCTGAGGCACGGCAAACACCGTCACGTCTTTCTTCCCGGCCGACCCGCCCTGACCTTGACCCATCCGGCCCTGACCTTGACCTTGACCCAGCGTATGCGAGGGCGACGTCTTGGGCGCCACCCTGGCTCCCGCCCGAACTTTGACCCCCGTCTTGCCAGCAGCAGCCACGGCAGAAGAAGGGGAGGGAGAGGCAACTACGTGCTGAATCGCCGAGGTGGGGAGGGAGACAGGGAACCCAAGGGAAGCCGCAGTGGTGGTGGGTAGCTGGGTGGCAGTTAACCCCAGAGCGGAGAAATTGACCGTCTGAACCACCTGCTGCTGCTGTTGTTGTTGCTGTTGCTGCTGCTGGTGATGTTGATGCAGGGAGGCGGCGGCTTGCGGCGACACGATGGTGGCCGGTTTCGGCTTCTGCATGGAGAGAGTCTGTTGTCGTTGGGTCTGCTGCTGCTGCACAACAGCGGGGCTCAGCCCTAGAGTCGAACCCAGAACTTGCTGCATCCCCACCACGGCTTGTGGCGGAGGCTGCTGCTGCTGTGAGGCCAGAGTCTGCTGGGAGCCCAACACCTGCTGAGACCCCAACACCTGAGATCCCAACACCTGAGACCCCAGCACTTGAGACCCCAACACCTGCTGAGACCCCAACACCTGCTGCTGAGACCCCAACACCTGTTGAGACCCCAACACCTGCTGCTGAGACCCCAAGGAGTCCAAGGTCTGCTGGGACCCTACAGTATCCTGCGATCCGAAAACCTGCTGCGTGACGATCGTCTGAGGCTGGCACAGCAACTGCTGCAACTCCATCGTCTGAGGCACTGCAGTGGCGGCAGTAGCAGTGGCAGTGCCCAGAACCGTCTGAGTCCCGAAAATGTGCTGCTGCTGTTGAGGTGAGGGGGAGGGCGAGGGAGAGGGGGCGGGAGAGGGGGAGGCTGCCACCACGTTCGTCGTCTGCAGTCGCATCCCCTGAGCGAGCGAGGTCGTGCCGCTGGGCTTGAGCCCGAACTCCGAGGCCAGCAGCGCTCCCAGAAACCCTTGCTGCTGCTGCTGCTGCTGCTGCCCTGTCGAGGCCGTGAACTGTTTGACGGAATTGGTTTCGTCCACCACCATCATGTGGGCGTCGGCAGGGAGAAGAAGGAGGACTGTTGTAATACTGCTGTGGACGGGGCGGTGGCGGCGGCTAAAGTGTTGCTGGTGTTGTTGTTGGTGTTGTTTGTTGTTGGTGTTGGCGCTGCTGCTGCTGAGTGCGGCTAGAGCTGTCAGCATGCTGATGCCGGCTGAGTTGTTGTTGTTGTTGCCGTTGTTGTTGAAGATGGTGGGGTCGAGCATCCCCAGGGATGGGTTCTGAGTGGAGAGGAGAAAAAAATGGTGATGGAAGTGTCGAGTGAAAAGGAAAATCATAGTTATGATGAAATCTTTGTCTGTAGCTATTTTTGTTTTGTTGGGTTTGTTTTTTTTATATTTTGTTGTATAATTCTGATAAATATGGCGATGAAAGTACGGGGGGGAGGGGAGAATCATAGTCATGATGAAATCTTGACTTTTTATTTATTTATTTTTTTTTATATGTTGTTTGGGTTGGGGTTTTTTTTTTTGTTTTTTTTTCTTTTTACTTTGTTATATAATTCTGACAAAACATGGCGGTGAAAGTAAAGATAGAAAATAAAAACCAGTCACGATAAAATCTTGATTCTAATAATGATAGTAATAAATGGAATTTATGTAGTGCTCTATCTTGTAAAAACAAATCAAAGCGTTTGCAACCTATGCAACCAATAACAATAATTTAAAAAACAAATTCAAATGTATACTCAAGTAAATACACACCACACACACACACACCACACACACACACACACACACACACACACACACACACACAACACACACACACACTCATTTAAGAAATCAATCTCTCTTTCTCACACACTCATTAAAGAGTTCAGTCTCTTTCTCACACACATCATTTAAGAGTTCAGTATCACTCTCTCTCTCTCTCTTTCTCTCTCTCTCTCCCTCTCTCTCTCCTCTCTCTCTCTCTCTCTCTCTCTCTCCTCTCTCTCCTCTCTCTCTCTCTCTCTCCTCTCTCTCTCTCTCTCACACACACACACACAGGGGGACAGGATAGCCTGATGGTTAAAGTGATGGGCATTGCTGATCTGCTGACCCAGGTTCAAATCTAACTCAAAAGGATTTTTCCTCTGGAGTTAACATCAGTGCTGACTCCACTTCCCCCAAAAGTCCTTTGAATGAGACTATAAACCGAGGCCCCGTGTATGAATGCCAGCAGAACATTTAGCACACACATTAAAACCATTCCACTTTTCAGAAGAGTAGGCCATTGTGTGCAGTTGGGAATGGATGACAATATGTACAGAACTGCATACAATCGGGACTGGATGTAAAAAAAGCACAAAAAAAAGCACATGAGTACTTATTCCATTATCTTCGAAATAAAAGAATAAGATAAAATTTAAAAAATGAAATAAAACAAAATAAAATAGCTCAGAACAGGCACCACTGAACACCACCAAAAATGACCCAGCAGAAGTGCAGGGCCCCTCTGGCTGGTGGCCCTGCAGCGGCCTAATATTGATGGGCTCCCTGTGGACTGCCAATCCTGAGGATGAGACATAACGAATCTGGGTATGGCTGTGGCAGGGGGGAGATTGAAATGAGCGGCGTGGGAGCAACAGGACAGGGACGTCACAGAAGACGAGGCAGCAAAAAAAAAAAATTTTTTTAAAATAAAACACAAATAAAAAATAAAATGAAATAAAATAAAAATAAAATAAAGATAAAATAAAATAGATAAAATAAAATAAAACACACACACAAAAAAAATAAATAAATAAAATAAAATAAAATAAATAAAAAACTGCTTTTGACAAGCACAGAGACCATAGACCCCCCCCCCTCCCCCCTCTCCAATACCTGAAGAGGTGGTGTGACTGAGCCAGTCCATGGCAGCAGGCAGGTCGGCCACAGGGGGGCTCTGCATGGAGGGAGCCGGGGTGAAGCCACTCGACCCTGACGGCCTCGACCCCCGCCAGCAGATCTGCCCACACAGTAATATCAAAAATATATATGATGATGATGATGATGATGATGATATATATATATATAAATATTAATATATATATATATATAATATATATAATATAATATATAATAATACACATAGCAAAAGTAAAACAACCACATATATGCTTCCCCAATATTTTGGCTTTTGCCTTCCTCAGGGGGTGTTTATTGCGATGACGGATGGTATGACATCAATTTTGATTAACGTCATTGTGAAACTTTGTTTCGATATTTTTACATAATTTGCTTTGATATACTTAAACGTCATACTAAGACATCAGACACACACAGCAAGAGAGAGAGAGAATACTATCTATCTATCTATCATCTATCATCTATCTACTATCTATCTATCTATCTATATATAATATACACATCAAAATGTGTACAGGCCCAGGCCAAAAAGCTTTGTCAGTTGGGTTTTACTTTGGTTTGTTCCTTGGCTAGAGCTTCGAGGTTCACCAATGGTGAGTTTTATGAGTACGTAATTGTTCCCCCAAAGCTCTAGTGAGGAACAACTCCCCTTCCACCTCCCCCCCCCTCCTCTACAAAGCTCTAGTGAGGAACATCCCATTAAACCCTGTTCCGCTTTTTCATAAGAGTAGGCCATCATGTACCGGTGGGAACAGACAAGATTTACAAAACTGCATCACACGGGGACTGGATGTAAAAAAGCACAAAAGTGCTTATCCCAGTATCGTTGATATAATAGAATAAAATAAAATTACAAAATCAATACCCCCCCAAAAAACCGTTTTAAAAAAACAAAAAAAAACAAACAAACAACCCAACCTAACCCCCAAAGTCTGGAAGGCAGAGGGTTTGAACCACTGACCTTGCAGGTTGTCGATGTCCATGAAGTCCCTCCAGGTTGGGCTGTAGCTGCACCAGCCCTGGCTGAATCAGGTCCGCACACGCCAGCTGACCTGTCCACACAACACACACAGCAGACACGGCCATGGTTTGATATACAAACTTTATATATATAGAGAGAGTTCATTGCTTGGAAATAATAGGGAGAGAAATCTGGGGTGGGTTACAGGCTGTAGGTGAAAAAGAAAAACGGGAAAGAAAAAGAATACACAGGAGATACATTTATCATAAAAAAATAGTGACCCCCCCTCTCCTCCCCAAAACAACAAAAACAAAAACCCAACAAACACACACAAAGTCCCACCCCCCCCCCCCCCCCCCCCCCCCCCCCTTCCAAATCTTCAATATCAGTAAAATTACTTTCATACTTCTATAATTTTAGAAAGAAAAAAAAAAAAAAGACAGTATTTTACTCAGATATATACATTCATCACTGCAAACTATCGTGTGGTAGTGTGTGTGCACATACACACTCGCACTCATCACACGAAAAGCAAAAAAGCATGAAAACGACGAACAGAAACAACATAAGTTCTCTCTCACTCACACTTGACTTGACGACCCCCCCCCCCCCCCACACACACACACACACAAACTATAAACACACTGTACCAAACTCCCGGGGGTTGGGGAAGGTTTCACACACACACACACACAACCTCCTCCCCCCCCCCCCCAACCCCCTCCCACCTCCCCACCCCCCACACACACACAAACACAAATTTTCTATTAAAAAAAAAAAAAAAAATTTCTTGTCTATTTCATTACCAAAAAACCCCACAAACTTTCTATTTTTTCAATCTAAAAGAGCATACAATCAAATCTACCCCAAACCCTTGGGCACCCACGTTCTAACCGCTATGCCCCTAAATCAGAAAAAACATACCAAACACCCGGGGTTGGGCAAGCAAAGGGCTTCACACCCCCCCCCCCCCCCCAACCCCCCCTCCCCCCCCCCCAACCCCCCCCCCCACACACACAACATACCAAACTCCCGGGGTTGGGGAAGGCGAAGGGCTGGTTGAGGGAGGAGAAGAAGTTGTCGGTGAAGTCCATGTCCATCAGGTCGGCGTTCAGGATGGACAGGTCTGTGGACGACTGCTGCGCGTTGAGGGGCATCCCACTCACCTCCTTCACCCGCTCCAGCAGCTCCATCTCTGTCAGGTGCTAGAGTGAAATACAGGTAAAGGTAACGGTAAAGGTATTGCATGATGATCAATGATGATGAGGATGATGTAATGATGCTGCTGTGGAGGTGCATCCGCTTTGAGACTACTTGACAGGGTTATTTTATTTATTTATTCTTTTATATCGAGGATAACAGAATAAGCAATCATGTGCTTTTTTTCATCCGGTCCCCGTGTGTATGCAGTTTTGTAGATATTGTCATCTGTTTCCCGCCGGCACACGATGGCCTACTCTTACGAAAAGCGGAAAAGCGGTTGTACTCTACGCTTACTATCATAATATATCCTGGCGTCAACCAGGCCCGAGAGATACAGACACCTGTAGTGTTGGTCAGGTAATTTGAGCAACACTCTCAAATCATCTACATCTATCTATCTATCTATCCCTTAGTCTGGTGACCATGGAGGCACCTTTGAAGACTTGACTGCCAGTTCCCTCCATTCCTCTCTCTGTTCTGCCTTTCTCAGTTTTGTTGAGTTCTAGGCCTGTCCGTTCGCTGATGTTTTCCTCCCATCTCTTCCTTTAAAAAAAAGTTCAAGTCTGTCCCGAGCCTAAGGCTCATCAGGCCAGTGCTATATCCCGGTTTCTGTGGCATTAAGCAACTGAGTCATAGACTCCCCCCTGGATAGGACGCCAGTCTATCGCAGGTTAACCCTCAACACAAGGTTGGTACCCCTTTTACACCTGGGTGGGGTGGGAAAATAGCCGTAAAGTGCCTTTTTCCAAGGGCACAACGCCATAGCCGAAAGCTGGATCGAACCCGCAACCTTTAGATTACGAGTCCAACGCCCTAACCACTAGACTACAGCGGCGGCACAATCTCTTCCTTGGTCTGTCTCTTTTTTCTTCCTCCTTGGACAGTGCCTTGCAGTATTGTTTTTGTGAGTCCTTTCCATCTTGTTACATGCCCGTACCATTTAAGTTTGCGCTTCTTTACGATTGATAGAAGGTTTTTGTAGGGACCAATGGTTTGCTGGATTCTGTTATGCACGTCTTTGTTGCTTATGTGGTCTCTGTAGCAGATGCCAAGGAATCTCCGGAAGCATCTGTGAAGGTGACCTACATATTTACAGCAATAAGAAACTGCGAAGAATCCCTGGGATAATCTTATCCAGAATCTCAAATTAAAAGGCAAAAAGTAAAGATACTGCAGTAAAAAAGGTACAGGTAAAAGGTAAAAAAAAAAGGTACAGGTAAAAGGTAAAGGTAACCTACATATTTTTTAACCTACATATTTACAGCGATAAGAAAACTGCGAAGAATATCTTGGGATAATCTTATCCAGAATCTTACATTAAAAGGTAAAGGTAAAGGTGTTCCCATAACCTATGTGGGCCTTCTCTAGGGGCCGACATAACGCAGGCTGCACCCATCTCCTCTCCCTCGCTGCTTTACCTTCCCTGACCCTAAAGAGGGCAGGTACCCATTTACAGCCAGGTGAATGGGGAACTGTGCTGAAGCCAAGGTGCGCAAACGGTCACCCATCCAGTTGGTAACTATGCTCGATGCTGCTTAAAGACTGGCTGGGGGAAAGTGAGTGCTCCGATCACTGAGCTATCCCCGTCCCCAATGATGCTGCAGTACAGACAAATGATGGTGATGATGATGACCAGGATCATGTTAACCTTCTTCTATTCATAACAGGAGCAAGATGGGAAGCATTTAGACA
>CM060342.1:9150755-9159171 GCA_030674155.1 Stramonita haemastoma | reverse complement strand
CACCACACAACACACACACACACACACACACTCTCTCTCTATCTCTCTCTTACCTGTGCTGGCTCTGATGAAGTAACTGCACAAAAAACAAAAAAACTAATTAAAATTTAAAATTTAAAAATAAAAACCTTAAATTTAATGCCAACAGTCTTAATAATGATAATGATTTTACCACTGCTGATAATCCTATAATTAAACTCAGTTGTCATTAAAGAGAATGCTATAGAAATGTAATAGGCCTACTCTAGCTGGAGGGTACAGTAAAATTAGATTTATGACACAAGTTTGAAAGTCAAATATCTGCAGAATTAGCGATGAGTTTCATAACATTGATGTAAGAATGGGCGCTCCAAAATATTTTTCATTCATAAATACAAGTCAGAAGGTGCAAATACAACCAACAAGCTAGATCCTGGGGAGAGGGGGGGGGGGGGGGGGGGGGAGAAGGGATCAAGAAAATGTTGACTCTTTTAATTGCTAGCAGATTTCCCCCCTTAATATTTCAGGTTTTTTTAATTTTTAAAACACTATTAACAAATAAAACATTAGGAGAACACTATATGGTATACACTCATTTTGTACAATAGACCAAACTTGGTCCAAGAAAGCAGCACAGGAATTCAAGTTCAATCACTTCAGAGCACAGTGTTTTTCTTTACACTTCAAAGTACTACACCTTAGTCTACAAGACATTATAAGCACAATCACAGGAAGCATGAGAGAGAGAGAGAGAGAGAGAGAGAGAGAGAGAGAGAGAGAGAGAGAGAGAGAGAAAACGCATACACATACTTGATACTTTGCAGATATTTAAGGCAATAAATAAACTAATCCTAAAACATACAGAAAAAACACAAACCTGGAACCCATTTGAAAATTTTCATCGATGTATCTCCAATAGTCACCCATTTTTTCTCCCTGTAAAACAAAACCAAAAAAACCAATCTAACAAATATTATCACACAATTTGCAATAAAACCTCTCTCTCTCTCTCTCTCAGAACTAAGTTTCTGGGGATTTAGCTAGAACCCCATTCCACATGTTGTTACAAGTGTCTAATAGCAAACAAATGCACAATGTGAATGTCTCGAGGTATATTTCACTCTGTGAACTAAAGAAAGAAAGAATTGATGTTGCTTTTGATGTGTGTGGTCAAATTATTTCAGGGTAAGGGTGTCTCCATGGTATTTACAATTCATCATCGCTTTTGAAACATTTAAAATGGTTGTGTGTGTGTGTGTTGGTTTGATTGCATTGTGAAACAAAGATTTGTTGGAAAGTATCATGCCTATACTGATGTAACTTGAGAAGTAAGGGTGATTTCTCCTTTATGAATGTTAACTAATAGCATAAACAGGATGTTGAAGGTGATAAAGATAATGGCGATGATTGGTGTAACTGTAATTACTGATAGTGATGACACTCTTTAGTCATGACTGTGGTGAAGATGATGATAATGAAGATTTTAATCATGAAATGACTTCGTTGATGATGATGATAACGATGATCACTTTAGTAATGACTGTGTTGAGTAGGATGATAACGATGATGCTCTTAGTCTTAGTCGTATGTAATGTATTCCTTGACATGTGCGTATGTAATGTATTCCTTGACAATGCATTACTTGACAGTTGATCGAAGTTTTTGGTCATCTATTGCTACTTCCCTTTGCCCTTTGTCCCTTTGTTTCACTTGTATTGTGGCCCAAGGCCAAAGTACAATGAAAATGTTCAGTGTTCTCTCTCTCTCTCTAGCTCAAATATACTATAAGGGAAAAAACAAAACAAAAAACCAAACCCCCCTAAAGTTCTACCCCTTGATGTCAACACCAGCAGGCCTAGCCTACCGGTTGCTTGACAGTGTGTGACATAAATTGTCCATAACTGAAACCCAACCTACACAGGTGTACCTCTCTCTCTCTCTCTCTCGTCAGTAGCGTGTAGGCAGGCCCACCAAGCGCGCACCAGGCTGAAATAATAATGCAGACGACGTCCCCAGATCCCCCCCCCCCTCTCTCTCTCCCCCTCTCTATCTTTCCCAATGTCCCTTTTCTAACCCGCCGGCTGTCACTGATCTAAAAATAGAAGTGCCCTTGCCTTGAACGGTTGGGAAAATAACAGCACTCGCGCCTGACCCGTACAGTACAGTAGTAGCGCCTGCCTGCGAAGCTAAACGAGCTGACTGACAATCATAGTTACTGGGTAAATCCCATCCTCTCTTTTCAGCCGTCTGTCCTTCCTCCTCCCCGGCTTCTTTCTGTTGTTGGCTCGCGTCCAAAAATAAACCTCATTTATCAACGCTGAGGGGATTTCTTGGGGGGAGAAGTCAAAAGCGATTCTGTGCACGCCTTCTCCTCTCCCTAGGAGTGCCGTGCCGGGCTAGGCTGTGACACGGCCGGCGAGTTACGGATCAATAATGGCAGAGATCTATAGAGTGCGGCGGTGGTGGCTTCTATAGGGTGCTGTTCTGTGGCAACGTTTTCTGATGGGTTAAGCGCTGCTGCTGCGGCCGTTTCTGAATTCACTTGTCTTTTTTTTTTTCTTCTGATGAGTGTGTATTGCATGATACAGGCTTAAGAGTGTTTTGGGTGCGCCTATTGATTTTGATTTGTTTCATTCAGACATATATTTTAAATAAAGACAGTCACAATGAATAGTGAATATTGTGAGGCTTTGGTCAGAATCTCAGTTTTTTTCTCACATATCATATCTCTCACATAGATCTCTGCGATGTTGAATTCCAGTTGAATAATGCCATATTTTGATGACTGTTGCCCATGCTGGGTTAATAATGTGTGTGTGTATGTGTGTGTGTGGCGCGCGCGCACATGCAAAGGACCTGAGCTCATATTTCAGGTGGAAATGAAACATGTTTGAATGGAAATTTATTCACACAAATACAAGCATTATCATTAAGGGCAATGAAGTATAAAAACAATGAACACTGGATGCTGAACAGAATCTCGAGTACTTCTGGCATGTAAACCTTTTTCTCTTTCCCATATCTGTATGAGATTATATCAAATGACTGTTTTCCATTTGAAAAACCATACTTTTTTTTTTTTTTTTTTTTTTTTGGGGGGGGGGGGGGGGATCTATTGTAAATGCAATGGTGATTAGATCTGTAGTTAATCTTCAAGCTTTGTCATATCCTAAAAAAACAACCAACCAACCTCCATCAACAGTAGGTAACAACAACCACATACACTCACTCACTCACTCACTCACTCAGTCCCATGTCCCAAAGGACGTAGGGGGGACATGAGAGAAGACGCAACAGCGATCTTTTTCCATGCTTCACGATCCTGTGTGGCTAGTAGGAGGTGTTGCAGGGGTTGGGCGGTCCAGTCTTTGATGTTGTCAACCCATGATTTCTTTTGGCGGCCTCTTCTTCTCTTGCCCTCGACTGTTTCCTTGCAGGATGGTTTTTGCTAGGGTGTCGTGTCTTGTGGTGTGACCAAACCACATCAGCTCTCTCCTCTTTATGGTGGAGAGCAAAGGCTCTTGGGGGCCCACACGCTTTTTGATTTCTTCTTTCACATAGTTATTGGTCTTGTGTTCTTTGTATGATATTCTGAGGAGTCTTCTGTGGCACTTGTTCTTGAATGCTTGGATTCTCCTCTCTAACTCTGCTGTCAGAGTCCATGATTCACAGCCAAACAGGAGGCACACCACATACACACCAACCTACAAACCAACCAACCAAACACACACACACAGAGTACAAACACACACAATCTACCCCCCCCCCCCCCCCTTCTGCAAAAAAACACAAACCCAACAAAACCAAACCAACCCAAACCAACAAAAAACAACAAACAAAAAGCTCCAAAAACAACAAAGTATTTAACATCTTATTTGTACACTGATCCATATCATAAAAACAAAAGCAAACATGACCAAAAAAATAGGCAAGATAAAGACAATTATGTGCTGCAGTGCAAGTATACTGGAGTAGCAAACAACTTTTTTCAGTTTATCTGCTTCCAAAAGACCCCCGCCCCCCAAATAATATTGATCATGAGATTACCAGTTCTGGTATGTAAGTGTGAACATTCTCGTAGTAATATATCAAACAGTCTTTACGATGTAAGAATAGCAGACACTTTAAATCCCCAACATTGTCTGATAAAAAAAGCAACAATACCACAATACACTTTTGTACAGATTTGTATAGGCCCTGTTGCAATAATAGACTTGTTTTATATATTTTGTGAAATAGCACAGCCAAGTACATAATATTACTGACAGTAAGAGTCCCCAAAGAAAAAAACACAAACCAGCATGAATACCAGTTTCCAAAATAATGAAAAATACCCTGAATGCTTTAATGCAACCCCTTGAAGGTATCCTTATGTATCAGAAACATTTTGGCAAACTTAAATTCTACTAGATTTAAAAATAGAAATGGATTGTATTTTTTAAAAGGAAAAAATCCACCTAAAACTAGTAAAAGTAGAAATTCCAAAATATAGATCTGGTGAAAATTAGGCTACATTTGCTAGACTACATGTGCAAACAAATGAACAAGATTATTCATGATGAAGAGGAAACAGAAATGAGAAACAAGGCAGTTTGTTTTTAAGCAGCTTAATAAGTGAAAGAAACATGGTACTTTGAAATTAACTTAGTTGTGATAAATGACACATAATTGAAAAACTGATAGAAGTAACCAAAAGTAATTCACAAAGTTTTAAACACACTTTAATACAAGATCCATTCTGATACTGAATGCAGACTCACTGTGCAGCAGACCTAGGGTGCACCAGTGCATGCTACTCTAAACTTTACCACTTCTCCCATTTATTTCACTTACACAGCTTTTCATGTAGTTTACACCTAACAAAAGGGGTCAAGGTTTTGGTCTTCAATCAATCAATTAAAACTGTAAAAGGTCAAACAACTTTAATGTGCACTGTACAATATGGGAGGAAAACACAGGCACACTGCACACTAAGAGTCATGAGAGAGAAAAAACCCACAACATCCGCCATTGAACAAGAGAGAGCAGAAAAGCCAAGACGGGCTGACCTACAAACGTAACACAAAATGCCAACGAACTGCCCCCCTTCCCTCCCCTCTCCCACTGACTGCTGTGAAACAAGGTGAACTAGCACCACCACGTGCCTACCGATGCCGCTATGCGCTCTGCCGAGGGAGGGAGGGCATGCAAGGGATCGTCAAAACTTATCAACGATGGCAACGAGAACAAAGACAAGCAGTCGCCACCCTCAAAACATGGAAGAAAGCAAGGCGTGGAAAGAGCAGGCGAGCGAGCTTCTGTACTTACCACTTCCTCACTTTGTCGATGGCATTGATTACCCTCTTGATGTCTTCTTTCGCCCGACTGCGGGTTTCGGCTCTGACTGACCGCGACAACATTCTATCGAGTGAAGTTACGCTTTGTAATCAAAGCTGAAGCCTTGGGTTCACGCCAGACGAAAAAAAGTACGATTATGGCGCAAGTTCCCGGATGCTCTCCAGGCAAGATAGAGCGTGCGAGTCCGACTGACAGCAGTGCTGGTCTGGCGCGTCGGTTTAAGGGACGTAATCTTTCCATTTTTTCGCAGTGTCGAGCTTCCAGTTTTTATCTCCCATTTTACTTTTTTCTTTGTACTGTCGGGAGTACAGACTCTACCCTATTGTTAGATAACATGTAAATAAGCCTGCAAGCATGCATGCATTCATTTATGCAAATTAAACATCCCGTAATTCATACTAGTAGATACACACCTTCCCAGCGTACATCTCCACAGTTTAAGTGGCTTTTTGGGTTGGTTTTTGTTGGTTTTGTTTTGGGGGTTGTTTTTTTGCTAGATAGATGGCTTTGTTGAAAAAAAGCAAATTTATTGCTTGCTCAGTGTACCATCTGGAAATAAAATGTTGACTGTGACTTTGACAGTAGATTTCAATCTTTTGCAGTCACAGAGGAGGTTATTTCTACCAGGCCTATCACTTGTTTGTAATAGACCCTATGCAACTTCTCTTTGGGAAAGAAAACAACAGAAAATTAATATCAGAGCAGTATTAATTTTTTGAGCACCATTGTTCTTGTTTAGTGGATGGGTGATCATAAGGTAATCTGGTATTTGGTTTAAATAGATTTTATTCAGAATTTGGAACAAACATGTTATTTAATTTATTTAATATCATATCACTGTATGTCACAGCAGATTTCTCTGCGTGAAATTCGGGCTGCTCTTCCCAGGGAGAGCATGTCGCCACAAGTGCAGCGCCTACCCATTATTTTTTCCCCCTGTCTGCAACTGTATTATTTGTTTCCCTGTCGGAGTGGCTTTTTTCTACACAATTTCGCCAGGGACAACCCCTTGTTGCCGTGGGTTCTTTTATGTGCGCCAAATAATGATGTATAACACACGAGACCTCGGTTTATCGTCTCATCCGAAAGACTAGCACTCAGACCACCACTCATGGTCTCATGGATGGGGGAAAAGTTTTGGGCCCAAACGGGATTCGAACCACGGCACACTCCGACCCGGACTTTTCGCTTTCTAGGCAGGCGCGTTACCACCTAGACAACCGATCCATGATTTGTACTAGGCCTATGGTATGTTTGTAACAGACCTACTGTAACTTCTCTTTGGGAAAGAAAACAAACAAAATTTGACATCAGGGCAGTACTTTTGAGCACCATACTGGTCTTCTTTTGTGGATGGGTGATCATAGGGTAATCTGGTATATGGTTTAAATGGATTTTATTCAGAATTTGGAACAAATATTGAAAACAACAGCATTTTGGAATCATAGCAACAACAAGCTTTTCGCTGTAATGCCTTCCAGAAGGCTGTAAAGAAACATGTCTGCTACCCAAAATATTGTATTCAGCAATCCACAGAAAGTTTTCAGATCAGGGAATGGGGAGGGAGTGGTTGTTATCTCTTTTGAGCCTGACCAGTTTACGATAACAATCACATATTGACGACAGAAGACAACGACCAAAGGGGAGGGGATTTTCCCTCTGAAGTTAACATCAGTGCTGACTCCACTGTCCCCAAAAGTCCCTCAGATGAGAGACTATAAACCGAGGCCCGGCGTGCGAACGCACGCAGAACATCTTGCGCACACGTTAAATCTTGTTCCGCTTTTCGTAAGAGTAGGCCACCGTGTGCCAGTGGGAACAGATGACAAGATTTTACAAAAATTAAAACTGCATACATACGGGGACTGGATGTAAAAAAAACTATACGAGTGCTTATTCCATTATCCTCGATATAAAAGAATAAATAGAGAGAGAAAACAGCCGAGAAACTCAGTAGTGGACTTTTTACGTTTATTGTTCAGGTGATTCCAAAGAAGCATCGGTCAAGACTGTGTATGTATCAAAGCATGAGTGGTCAGCTTCAGCTGAATGACAGCTTGAACAGTGCCAGACAGTGCGGACAGCGGCAACAGAAGTTGGTCAAAAATTCATCTTTCACTTTTATGGACGACGCTATAGCCGAGGGGTTAAGACCGTTCGACTTCAATCTCGTGGGTCGCGGGTTCGAATCTCGACGACGTCTGGTGAATTAAGGGTGAGGGTTTTTACGATCTCGTAGTTCAACTTTAAGTGCAGACTTGCCAGTGCTTTAATACCCATCGTGTATGAACACATGCATAAGATCAACTACCCACGTTAAAAACCCCGTAATTCATGTCAGCGTTCGGTGGGTAACGGAAACAATGAACAAACTCAGCATACATTCCCGAAGTCAGAATGCGGCTACCTTCATGGTGGGAAAAAAAAAAACCCGGTGACATAAATGTATGTATACGCAAAATCTCGCTATGGGGGTAAACCTCAAATGTGACGCTCCACCACATAATGAGACGGAGTGCACATGAGGTCAAATTTTAGTTATTGACATGTTATTAATGTGCAATAAAGTGGCTATCAAATACAAAAAACAGATTGAAAATCGGACAATTCTGTGCAAAGTTATTACAGGTTGAAATGATAGACTACAGGAAGTGGCAAAATGAGAAACGGACAAGTTTATTTTCGTAACACGTTGTCAGAATGAGGGCTTGGGTATTTTCAAAACACATTTAAAAGCAAAAGGGATAAAAATTATGCCTTGATATTTCATTATAAGGTAGATAAACGGATATAGTTTAATAATTAATCAAAATCTCAAAATTGACAACTTGACCATACCTGCCTTTAATGGCTCCTAGAGCAAAATTGGGTAATGTGCTAAGCGACTCATTTCGTGGCGGAGCGTCACAAATCTCTAACCGACTGACAAACAACACTCCCCCCAAAAAAACAAACAAACAAAAAAAAACCCACACACACACACACACACACACACACACACACACACACACACACACACACACACACATACACACACACACACACACCGTCTAATATCACATTAAGTGAACAGACGTAAAATTGAAGACACACACACACA
>CM060342.1:9138255-9145755 GCA_030674155.1 Stramonita haemastoma | reverse complement strand
TACTACTACTACCACCACCACCACCACCACTACTTCTACCACTACTACTACTACTACTACTACTACTACTACTACTACTACTACTACTACTACTACTGCTGCTGCCGCCGCCGCCGCCGCCGCCGCCGCCGCCGCCGCCGCTACTACTACTACTACTACTACTACTACTACTACTACTACTACTACTACTACTACTACCAGGGTTCGCGCTAGGATTTTTTAAAACCGGTACTGCGAGTTGCCATTTCAGAGATATCTTGACCAACTCTCCCAAAATCGGTCCCCAGAAAATAAAATCCGGTACGTACTGTAAACAAAACGAAACTATTCAGTGAGGGGGTGGGGGAGGGGGGAATTGTTCGGCAGCAAAACTAAATCTAAATTGAACGCAAATCTCTCAGACTTTGACTGCCGTGCTGCTGCCACTCGCTTCTTGGGCACGAAGCCGCGCAGGAAATATTATTTTTTTTCTAGCGCCTGTGTCACCGTCTGTGTCAGTCTGTTGTTTTGCATGGCACCGTTCGTGAGACTTACATTCTTCTTTCTTGTTTCTATGCTTAGTGCTCATCTAGATCTTTTGTTCAATTTAGATTTTGTTTTCGACTCTCCTCTCTCAAAGCAACGCGCAAATTCATAGTCAAAGACCCTCCGCTTTCGCTTTTCGTAAGAGCAGGCCATCGTGTGCCGGTGGGAACAGATGACATTTACAAAACTGCATACACATGGGGACTGGATGTAAAAAAGCACAGGAGTGCTTATTCCATTATCCTCGATATAAAAGATTAAAAGAATAGATAAATCTAGGCCCCATTTACTCATTGTGAATGGAAGTTACTGTCATGCCGAGAAGAGCGCGAAGCTCTATTCTTTCACAGTAAAGCTTGCTGTTCTGCGTGCTAGGCTAATCATGCTGGCGCCAAAGATGTTCGTCGGAAGCGGTGGTGGTAGTTAGGGGTAGGTGCGGTAAGCACAGTACAGGCGCATGACTGACTGTCAGAAAATGTCACTTGAGACTTTTTTTTTTAGACGGAAATCTAATCGGTCACAGGCAAGCAGAATCGGTACGCGGTACCGGCTGCTTCGAAAATTTTCGGTATTCCCTGTTTACAATCGGTAAAATACCGGCAATTACCGGTTATCGCGAACCCTGCTACTACTACTACTACTACTACTACTACTACTACAACTCCCACTACTTCTACTACTACTACTCGTACTCGTACTACTACTACTACTACTACTACTACTACTACTACTACTGCTGCTGCTGCTGCTGCTGCTGCTGCTGCTGCTGCTGCTACTACAACTACAACTCCCACCACCACCACCACCACCACCATCACCACTACTGCTACTACTACTACTACTACCACCACCACCACCACCACCACCACCACCACCACCACCACCACCACCACCACCACCACCACTACTACTACTACTACTACTACTACTACTACTAACTACTACTACTACTACTACAACTCCCACTGCTACTACTCCTACCACCACCCCACCACCACCACCACCACCACCACCAGTAGAAAACAAGAAACAGAAACCCGGCCATGGAAACGAACAACCAACCAACCAACCAACCAACCGTTACTATACCCACCCCAGTGGTGCCGCGGAGGGCGTTGTGCGCGCACAGGAAGGCCCAGGCGGCGTTGCCCACGTACATGAGGTGGACCTTGCTCTTCAGGTTGCCCACGCAGGGCACGTGCCCGTGGTTGAAGGCCCCTAGGGACACCACGCGCGGCCACAGCAGGGCATCGAACTCCCCGTACAGGTTCACCGGCCTTAGAGCTAGTGTCTTCAGCGTGGCGGCTCCGGAGTCTGTCCCCGCTGCTGTACATGTAGCCCTATGTGTTGTTGTTGTGGTTGGTTGTGGTGGTGGTAGTTGGTGGTTGTGGTGGTGGTGGTGGTGGCGGGAATAGTAGTAGTAGTGGTAGTTGTAGTAGTGGTAGCAGTGGTGGTAGTAGAGGTGGTGGTGGTGGTGGAAGTAGTAGTGGTGGTGGTGGTAGTAGTAGTAGTAGTAGCAGTAGTAGTGGGAGTTGTAGTAATGGTAGTGGTGGTAGTAGAAGTACTAGTAGTAGTTGTAGTAGTGATAGCAGTGGTAGTAGCAGATGTGATGGTGGTGGTGGTATTAGGGGTGGTAGAAGTGGTAGTAATAGTTGTAGTACTGGTGGTAGTAGTGGTGGTGATGGTGGTCGTAGTAGTAGTAGTACTAGTACTCGTAGTACTAGTAGTAGTAGCCTAATAGTGGTACTAGTAAAGTTGTGGTAGTGATAGTAACAGGAAGCAGCAGTAACTATTGTAGTAGTTGTAGTAGTAGTAGTAGAGTAGCAGAAGCAGTAGAAGAAGCAGTAGTAGTAGTAGTAGTAGTAGTAGCACAGCAGCAGCACAGCAGCACAGCAGCACAGCAGCAGCAGCAGCAGCAGCAGTAGTAGCAGCAGCAGCAGTAATAGCAGCAGCAGCAGCAGTAGTAGTATAGTATGCAGCAGCAGTAGTAGTAGCAGTAGTAGTAGTAGCAACAATAGTAGTAGTGGAAGTAGTAGTAGTAGCAGTAGAAGTAGTAGTAGCAACCATAGTAGTAGTGGAAGTAGTAGTAGCAGTAGTAAGTGGTAGTAGCAGCAATAGTAGTAGTGGAAGTAGTAGTAGCAGTAGTAGTGGTAGTAGCAACAATAGTAGTAGTGGAAGTAGCAGTAGCAATAATAGAAGTAGTAGCAACAATTAGTAGTGAAGTAATAGTAGCAGTATAAGTAGTAGCAACAATAGTAGTAGTGAAGTAGTATAGCAGTAGTAGTTGTAGTAGCAACAATAGTAGTAGTGGAAGTAGTAGTAGCAGTAGTAGTAGTAGTAGCAACAATAGTAGTAGTGGAAGTAAAAGATGAAAGAATGAAGCGCGGCCACAGCAGGGCATCGAACGGTGGTGGTGGTAGTAGTTGTAGTAATAATGGTACTAGTAAAGTAATATTAGTGATAACAGGAAGCGGCAGTAACTATAGTAGTAGTAGTAGTAGTAGAAGTAGTACTAGTAGTAGTAGTGGCAGAAGCAGTAGAAGCAGCAGCAGTAATAGTAGTAGTAGTAGCAGTAGTAGTAGTAGTAGTAGTAGTAGCAGTAGCAACAGTAGTAGTAGAGGAAGTAAAGGATAAAAAATGAAGCCACCCCCTCCCTCCCCATTCAACCACTTTTAATTCAACCTCGGCAAATAGGCAAATCAGGACAAAACAGCCAAAGTAGTTAGAGAAGAAAACTCGTACTTGACAGTTAACGAAGGCGAGAGTTCAAATCTTCGCTAAAAAAACCCAACCCATTTTAGGGGATATCCATTTTCTCTAAAGTTAACACCGGTTCCTTGGCACTGTTTTTCTATCATATGCGCGAAAATGCATTGCACTGCCGTTAAGTTAAGCGCCTGACAAGTCAGGCCTAGTGCATCCGACTTCGCGCCGTGGGAAAGAATCGTTGTCTTTGAAGTCTTTCTGTTAAAAAAAAAAAAAAAAGGCAGGAGAATTGACCACTAAGGCAGAATCTATTTAGGAAAAAGTGACAGGAAGAAAAGGAACAAGGCAAAAGAGAGAGAGAGAAGAGAGAGAGAGAGAGAGAGAGAGAGAGAGAGAGAGAGAGAGAGAGAGAGAGAGAGAGAGAACGGAGGAAACTTCTAGCAGAGAAACTCCAGCAAGTGAGGATGTTATCTATACTGACAGGTCCCCAGGGGGACCTTCCCAAAGGGGAAGATCCAGTCTAAAAAAATATGTCAGATTTGGATGTCCACAGTGGTTCAAACCACCAACCAAGACGCCCGTTTGAGGGGATTTCTCGCAAGAGGTGGTCACTGGGAAAATGGATGACAATTTTTTTTTAAATTATAAAAAACAACTGAAAAAACACATGAACACTGGTGTCGTGTTTTACACACCATCCCTGAAATCAAAATGCGGCTTCCATGTGGGTACGTAAACAAACGGTCGCGTTCGCAAACAATCTCACCATTTGGCGAACCTCGGAGCTCAAATCTTTGCTAAAAATAATATCCATTTTAGGGGGCCTCCATTTTCTCTAAAGTTAACACTAGTTCTTAGGCCCGGTCTTTCTTCATCTTGTGTGTGCATCTGCTGCTGCTGCTTCTACTGCTTCTGCTAATACTACTGCTACTACTTCTACCTCTGTGTGTGTGTGTGTGTGTGTGTGTGTGTGTGTGTGTGTGTGTGTGTGTGTGTTATTTATTATTTATTTTTGTTTTATTCTTTTATGTCGAGGATAATGGGATAAGCACTCTTGTGCTTTTTCTTACATGCAGTCCCCGAGTGTATGCAGTTTTGTAAATCTTGTCATCTGTTCCCACCGGCACACGATGGCCTACTCTTACGAAAAGCGGAACAGGATTTAACGTGTGCGCAAGATGTTCTGGGTGCGTTCACACACGGGGCCTCGGTTTATAGTCTCATCCGAAGGACTTTTGGGGAAGTGGAGTCAGCACTGATGTTAACTCAAGGGGAAAAATCTCCTGGAACGGGAATCGAACCCGGGTCGTCAAATTGCGAGCGCAATGTTCTGACCACTACACTACCCTCCCCCCCCCCCCCCCCCGCCCCAATGCGAGCGCTGTTCTGACCACTGAGACTACCGTCCCCCCCGCGCGTGCGCGCGTGTGTGTGGTTGGTGAGCTCTGCCGTGCGTGCGTGCGTGTTTGTACTTGTAATACGAAACGAAACACCCACCCCCTAAAAAAAAAAACCCACCAAAAAAAACAACCCCCCCCCCCCCCCCACCACCACAACTAACCATCTTCCACAGGGATTCCTTTCAAGGGGCTCCCGCAGGCATCCAGGACCAGTTTCTCCGCCTCTGCTTTGCTGGGGCCGTCAGGTAGGATGTGGCGCCGTGGGTAACTCGTGTTGGTTTCGTTCCCGCGCAGAATGGAAGACACCCCCATGACCACGGCGATATCGGAAGCGTAGATGAGATTCTTCACGCCGTTGTCTTGGCACGCTTTGATGACGTTTCGCGTGCCTGTGCGTTTGGTAAGGGTGGTGTGGGGGGGGGGGGGGGTGGAGAATAGTGTGTGTGTGTGTGTGTGTGTGTGTGTGTGTGTGTGTGTGTGTTGTTGTTGTGTAGTAGTAAGGTGTAGTAGTAGTAGTAATGATAGTGTAGTATGTAGTAGTAGTAATGGTAGGTAGTAGTAGTATAGTAGTGAGTATATATGGTGTAGTAGTAGTAGTAGTAGTAGTAGTAGTATTGTAGTAGTAGTGGTGGTAGTGGTAGTAGTAGTAATAGTAGTGGTAGTAGTAGTAGTAGTAGTAGTAGTAGTAGTAGTAGTTTTTCAATTTTACGTCCTTTCGCATATTGCAGTGTGTGTGTGTGTGTGTGTGTGTGTGTGTGTGTGTGTGTGTGTGTGTGTGTGTGTGTGTGTGTGTGTGTGCGTGCGTGCGCGCGCGCGCGCCTGTATGCGTGCATACGTCTCTCTCTCTCTCTCCATCCCCCCTCTCTCTCTCTCTGACTCTTTAACACAACTCTGAATTCCTCCCTCTTCTCCCACCCCCCTCCTCCCCTTTCAATCCCTACCCCTCCTCCAGCTCCCCACCCCCACAATCTCTCTGCTACCTCCCCTCCCCACCCCCCTACCCACCACCACACCCCTCCCCCAACTGCACCTCACCCTCCACTGTTTGTATACAACGACGTCAGAAACATGGATCGGTCCGTTGAAAGAGCGCAGGTGAAAAACAGTGGTGGCGCCGCCTGTGGCGACCATGAGGTCCTCCATGCACTCTATAGATCCCACGATGCTCTGCACCGTTCGATTGCTGGTAGTCTGCAGACATCAAAAAAGGTAAAAGGTGTCCAATAACTTAGGTCGGCCGTAGGGGAGCGAGGCATCAGAGACCTCAGTTCTCTGTAAAGTTAAAGGTAAAGGTGTCCCATAACCTAGGGGTCGTAGGGCAGCGAGGCATCAGAGACCTCAGCATCTCTAAAAAGGTAAAAGGTAAAGGTGTCCCACAACCAAGGCGGTCGTAGGGGAGCGAGGCATCGGAGACCTCAGCTTCTCTAGGGGGCCAGCATATCGAAGACGGCGCCCATCTCCTCTCCTTCGCTGCTTTACCTTCCCTGACCCTAAAAGAGGGCAGGTGCCCATTTACAGTTGGGTGAACTGGGGGACTGTACTGAAGCCAAGGCGCGCACAAAACGGTCACCCATCCAACTGGTAACCACGCTCGACGCTGCTTAACTTGACTGGGGGAAAGCGAGCGCTCTGACCACTGAGCTATCCCGCCCCCATGCAAACATATCTATCCTTTAGTCTGGCGACCGTTGGGGGTACCCCTGAAGACTTGACAACCAGTTCCCTCCATCCATCTCTCTGTTCTGCCTTTCTCAAAGTATTGTTGAGTTCTAGACCTGTCCATTCGCTGATATCGTCCTCCCATCTCTTCCTTGGTCTGCCTCTTTTTTCTTCCTCCTTGGACAGTGCCTTGCAGTAGGCTGTTGTTTTTGCAAGTCCTTTCGATCTTGTGACATGCCCGTACCATTTAGGTTTACGATTCTTTACAATCGATAAAAGGTTTTCATAGGGACCAATGATTTGCTGGATTCTGTTCTGCACTTCTTTGTTGCTTATGTGGTCTCAGTAGGAGGTGCCAAGGAGTCTCCTGACATATTCTGATAATTATTCAACTAGGATCAAGCATCAGTGACCCAGACCCAGTTGTGCAGGGCTCCTCTGGGTGGTGGCCAAACGACGGCCTATAACAATGATAAATAATATCTCCCTGTGGACTTCTGATGCTGAGGAACAGCAACGTAGGGATGTTACAAGCTTGGGAAGGGGGGGGGGGGTGCGGGGGGAAGGAGGGAGAGACAGAGAGATTTATTCTTATATAATGGTCGATAATGGAATAAGCACTCATGTGCTTTTTTACATCCAGTCCCCATGTGTATGCAGATTTGTAAATCTTGTCAACTGTTCACACACACACACACACACACACACACACACACACACACACACACACACACACACACACACAACCTACCATCCTTCCCCCCAATCATACCCCCCACCTCACCCCCCCCCCCAAGACACAACCTACCACCCTTTCCCCCATCGTACCCCCCACCTCACCCCTACTACCCTTCCCCCCAATCGACCCCCCCACTTCACCCCTCCCCCCCCCCCCACACACACAACCTACCACCCTTTCCCCCATCATACCCCCCACCTCACCCCTACCACCCTTCCCCCCAAATCAACCCCCCCACCTCACCCCCCACACAACCTATCACCCATCCGCCCTCAACCCTCCCCCCCAATCATACCCCCCTCACCCCCCACACACAAACCTACCACCCATCCGCTCTCAACCCTCCCCCCCCCCCCCCAAATCATACCCCCCACCTCACCACCCACCACCACCTCCCACCCCCCCCCCCCGCCTTCCCCCCCCCCCACCGCCACCCCCCCCCCCCGCACCCCCCCCCCCCCCCCACACACA
>CM060342.1:9113255-9133255 GCA_030674155.1 Stramonita haemastoma | reverse complement strand
GTCCGAGCAGACAAGAGCCTTGGACGTGATGGACACTGTGGCTGAGTGGACAGAACCTTTGACTTTGGACAGGAAGGTCAGACTGGCCTTTGTCGCTTCGGCCATAGAAAAGTTGACCAGGATTTGCAGGGAAAGCAAAGAGAGCAGCTTCCCTACAAAATTGGAGGTGTTGTTGTCGTGACAATTTTTAGTTGATGTACCGCGCGAACAGTAATAATAATGATAGTAATAATAATAGTAATGGTAATAATGATAACAATAATAATAATAACAACAATATAATAATAATATTAATAATAATAATAATAATAATAATAATAATAATAAATGAGGTTTATACCGCGCTGAATCTTGTAGAGTACACCAATCAAAGCGCTTGCATTCAAATTAGTCACGCGCATGCAACCGTTTACAAATAAAATTAACAAATTACATGTCCCACACACACACGCACGCACGCACGCACGCACGGCAAGGTGACGGGGTTGGGGGAGACTGATTAAGAAAGAGTACAGTTGAAGTTGTTGAGAGCTCTCTCTCCAGTTTCCATTCTGCTGTACGGGTTTTGAAAGCTGGTCCCTGACTGCACAACTGGAAAAGAAAATATCAAGCCTTCAAATCGAAATCCCTCAGTAGGCTTCTCCACACCTCCGGACAGAATCACAGTACCAACGAATGAGTCAGTGTGGCAAAAGGTAATCATGAAAGCTGGGCCACGAACAACAGTCAGTGTGGCAAAAAGCAATCATGAAAGCTGGGCCACACGAAACAACAGTCAGTGTGGCAAAAAGTAATCATGAAAGCTGGGCCACAGAAACAACAGTCAGTGTGGCAAAAAGTAATCATGAAAGCTGGGCCACAGGAACAACAGTCAGTGTGGCAAGAGGTGATCCTGAAAGCTGGGCCACGGGAACAACAGTCAGTGTGCAAAAGTATCCTGAAAGCTGGGCCACAGGAAAACAGTCAGTGTGGCAAAAGCAATCTGAAAGCTGGGCCACGAAACAACAGTCAGTGTGGCAAAAATAATCATGAAAGCTGGGCCACAGGAACAAAGTCAGTTGGCAAAAGTAATCATGAAAGCTGGGCCACAGGAAACAACAGTCAGTGTGGCAAAAGTAATCCTGAAAGCTGGGCCACAGGAAACAACAGTCAGTGTGGCAAGAGGTGATCCTGAAAGCTGGGCCACAGGAACAACAGTCAGTGTGGCAAAAAGTAGTCCTGAAAGCTGGGCCACAGGAAACAACAGTCAGTGTGGCAAAAAGTAATCCTGAAAGCTGGGCCACAGAAACAACAGTCAGTGTGGCAAAAAGTGATCCTGAAAGCTGGGCCACAGAACAACAGTCAGTGTGGCAAGAGGTGATGATCCTGAAAGCTGGGCCACAGGAACAACAGTCAGTGTGGCAAAAGGTGATCCTGAAAGCTGGGCCACAGGAACAACAGTCAGTATGGCAAGAAGTAATCTGAAAGCTGGGCCACAGGAACAACAGTCAGTGTGGCAAGAGGTGATCCTGAAAGCTGGGCCACAGAAACAACAGTCAGTGTGGCAAGAGGTGATCCTGAAAGCTGGGCCACAGGAACAACAGTCAGTGTGGCAAGAAGGTGATCCTGAAAGCTGGGCCACAGGAACAACAGTCAGTGTGGCAAGAAGGGATCCTGAAAGCTGGGCCACAGAACAACAGTCAGTGTGGCAAAAGGGATATCCTGAAAGCTGGGCCACAGGAACAACAGTCAGTGTGGCAAGAAGGGATCCTGAAAGCTGGGCCACAGGAACAACAGTCCTAGTGTTGGCACAAATTAAATCCTGAACACTGCTGGGGCACAGAAGGATGAAAACGCAGTGGGAAAAAGAGTTAAGTTTTTTGAAAGTCTCGGAGCCAAAAGACATCAGGCCCCTTCTGGTTTGTGTAAGATAGAGATGCTGGTGATGTTATGGGTACACACTGTCCCACACTTATACAAACTACCGTAAGTCCTTTCCAACACAACCCAAGCAGGGGTCGACGCACTTTGAAGGATAGCTAAACTAACACGCGGCAAAAAAAGAGATGGAGGCAAAAAATAGAAAGATTGGACTGGCTTTGACACGCCGTGTCGCTACAAAAGGCGTAGAACAACCAACCCTGGAGAAAACTGTCCATTACCCCGTCCTTATGTTCCCCCGATGACCATTCAGGTTAAGGGACTGATGATGATGATATTGATGATGATGAGAAACTGAAAGCAGTCACGCATGCAAGCTCCACGTCCAGTGTGTGTACTTTCAATTTCACAGTGATTCCCAGGTGGGATGAGTGAATCAGAGTGTACATTCTGGGTGACCTCCCAGGATGTTAAGCTGGGGAACATGCAACACCACCACCACCACAACCACCACCACCACCACCACCACCACCAACTCCTTTCATGCAATACGTCTATCAACAGTTTTATTTTATTTTATTATTATTTATTATTATTATTATTTTTTTTTTTATACTATAACTCTACACTCACCAAATTTCTCTCTCTCTCTCTCTCTCTCTCTCTCTCTCTCTCTCTCTCTCTCTCTCTCTCTCTCTCTCTCTCTCTCTCTCTCTCTCTCTCTCTCTCTCTCTCTCTCTCTCTCTCTAACATGACCGTTAGTGCCCTCAGCAGCAGAAAATTCACAGAGTACATAATACAACGAAAGATCGTTCGGTAATAACACTTTGAGGCCTAGAAGTACATGCACTCTTACCTACCTCCCTCCTGCCAAAGAACCTTCAACACTCAAGCAGGGGCAATTTGCTGGTACTCGTTTATTATTCATTTTTATCGCTAGGCGGAGCTTCTACGAACGAAACGATAAAAGAGTGTTCACCTATCCGTCAACCCCCACCCCAAAAAAACACCACCTGTAAATGTTACCAGGGCGACCATTTCCTCTTTAAAGTCTGTCCCGAGCCTAAGGCTCATCAGGCCGGTGCTTATCCCAGTTTCTGTGGCGTTAAGTGACCGAGAGTCATAGACTTCCCCCTGGATAGGACGCCAGTCTATCGCAGGGTTAACCCCCAACACAAGGTTGGTACCCCTTTTACACCTGGGTGGGGTGAGAAAATAGCCGTAAAGTGCCTTTTCCAAGGGCACACAACTGAAAGCTGGGATCGAACCCGCAACCTTTAGATTACGAGTCCAACGCCCTAACCACTAGACTACAGCGGCGGCTCCATTCCCTCTTACGGTGACAGTATTCTAACCGCATTTTGAATAAGAAATGACGAGATGGAAGATAGCCTAGGCTTGCTAGCGACGAACGTGTGCTATTGACGACTGTCGCGGATTTCTGTATTGTGACGGTTAGTAAGAAGAAAAAAAAACAAACAACAGATAGACATGCTTGGTAAGGGAGAAGAAAAGGGTAGAGCCCGTCTGTTTAAGAATGATCTTAACTATGTGTTTCATGGGTAACGTAGCCCACATAGAGGGATGGGGGGGGGGGGGGGGGGGGGGAGCCTGTGTCGTATGTGTGTCTCTTTTCTGTGACGGTCCTGATTGCTTGTCCATCCAGTATACTCTCTGTCTGTCTGTCTGTCTGTCCGTCTCTCTCTCTCTCTCTTTCTCTTTCTCTGTCCCCTCTCGTCCCCCCCCCCCCTCTCTCCCCTGTCTCCTCTCTCTCTCTCTGTGTCTCTGTCTCTCTCTCAACACACACACACACACATAAACACACACACACACACGCACACACACACACGCACGCACGCACGCACGCACGCACGCACACACAGGTTTGTCCAAATTCAGCACACACACACACACACACACACACACACACACACACACACACACACACACACACACACACACACACACACACTACAGAGTAGTGTAGTACCGCTTTCATAACGGTAACCCAGGCAACAGCAGCCATTACTGACCTCAGCATTACTGGCTATAAAAGGAGCCCCACCGGCACCATCTGCTGTAGGGCAGTCACCCCACACCTCCCGTCACCTCTCAATCGTAGAACATCTCTTACTTTACTCGAGGACTGAATGTATAAAAGCACACGAGTGCTTATTCATTATCCTCGAAATAAAAGAATTCGATTGATTGAGTGATTGATTACCGAAATGGTTTGGTAACGCCACGGGAGTGTTGATGTTGTCAGCAATACTTTGGATAACAAAAAGGGAAAAAACCCACAAAACAACGTTGTAGCAGGGATATGTTTTTATTAATACTTTCCTTCCTTGAAATTCTCTTCATAAAAAATAAAACCACACAAAAAAAGAATTCGTCTTCAAAGCTGTCTGATTGAGGTGGAATGTGTAGTTCCTGGTACTTCTCCTGTGTGTGTGATTCTGCAGGTCTATCAGCCTGCTGACCTCAGCTGACACGTTCTGACTTCAGAGCAGCTTTTGACTAGTCTTGTGTGCAACCCCTTTTTTGGTAGAGGATGCCAAAAACAAGCGTCTCCACTCGCGCCATGTTCAACACAGTTGGAAGCTGTGGCCAGCCTATTCTCGTCGTTCTTCTCATTAGTTTAATGTCCACCCACTACATTGTGATTTAGACAATGGTACATTTCACGTTAAGAATGTACAGAAAAAGGGGATGCGAAGAAGGGCGAAAGGATGAAGAATATAATGATATGGATGATAAGTTTATAAAATTTCATCTACAGTAACTGTCTTACTGGTGACTGGCAAATACTTTCTGCAACTGATACTAATACATGCGATTCGGAATAATACAGAACACTTTGGATATTTCCATATTTTTTTGCTTACATCTATCCCAGCCTATATATCCTCACAAAAAGACCACGCACATTTTAAGTGGCGTGGAGGCCAATCAAGGAGTTCACTCCCGATTGAAAAGAGTGGAAAATATTTGCAGAATCCTTACATTAAAGAGAAGCGGGTTTTAGATCCACCCCCCCCCCCCCTCCCCTAAAAATCCAAACCTGGCATGATTTCATGTTTTTAATTTTAGTTCAAAAAGCAACAAGATTTTCAGTATGGAGAAGCGCCCACAGCATGTTTTACGTCTGTGCACTCTGCTTCATCTCGCTCAGACTACAGTGCACTGTTTCAGCCAGAGCACCGTACCCTCTCCTCTAATGGACACGAGTTCTGAGTCCACACAAGGACGAAATTCCTCGGACGTTTCATTCGTGACACGGGACTGCTTCCAAAATTTCTCTCCGGAGGACGCGAACTCGCCCTTACCCGAGTGCTCGCTCTCCGCCCTGCTCCGCTCTCTTCCCGATTCCTTCAACGCATCGCAGTTTCAAACCGCGCAGCTGAGCGCATCAGACACGAGCGTCAGAGGATGCGATTTCACCCCTGACCACGGGAACGCGGACAACAACAACAACAACACCTGGCATATTCTGAACGCGACTCTTACCTTGAGTTCTGAGGACGCGGAGCTAGTGACGCACGGGAATGTCACGAACGTACCACCACCGTCTCGTCTCTGTCTTCGCTTGAAGACACCGCCCTCGACCATGCTCGTGCTGAGAGCGGTGAACATCCAGAGCTGGATGAGAAACGACAACGAAGTCGAGGTGGAGGTCAACGGCGAGAGGCACGGACTGGAAGCGCTGGCGAAAGGCGAAGAAGTGGTGGTGAGGGAGGGCGAGGCGCTGTTGACGGTCCACAAGGTACGGGAAACGTTTCGGGCCTTGTCCAGTCCTGAGAGCCTCCAGCTGGCTTTCGAAGCCGTGCCGCTCTGGCCTACAGAGCAGTTGCAGGTCAAGTGTCCCATAGACGGTCAGTTTGATACTGTGGTTTGATACTGTTATGCTTTTGTTGTTGTTAATTGTTGCTGTCCCATAAACGGTCAGTTTGGTACTGTGGTTTGGTACTGTTAAGCTTTTGGTTGTTTTTCTGTCCCATAAACAGGTCAGTTTGATACTGTGGTTTGATCTGTTATGCTTTTTGTTGTTGTCGTCCCATAAACGGTCAGTTTGATACTGTGGTTTGATACTGTTATGCTTTTGTTGTTGCTGTCCCATAAACGGTCAGTTTGATACTGTGGTTTGGTACTGTTATGCTTTTGTTGTTGTTAATTGTTGCTGTCCCATAAACAGTCAGTTTGATACTGTGGTTTGGTACTGTTATGCTTTTGTTGTTGTTAATTGTTGCTGTCCCATAAACGGTCAGTTTGATACTGTGGTAGTACTGTTATGCTTTTGTTGTTAATTGTTGCTGTGTATTCCCCCCCCACCCCTTGGAGGTCACTTAGGATTATTATACACTCATACTCACTCATCCACCTGGAACCAATCCAATCCAGTGATGTTGCTAAGAGCCCCGCAGACCGCACAGGCCATATCGGGGCTGTCACCTCGTCACATTTTAAAACTCGTACTAAAAGAGTGCTCCTATATACAAGTTTAAAACGGGGTATAAAAACCAACTTGACTGTCCTTGCTTGTATCGACGTCTTGGTCAACCATAAGGGTCAGCCCAGGACGGCCACCGCGTTGTGGAAAACCCACATCGATCACACATAAAATGAGATAAAACCAAACCCAGATTCCTTAAAACAACCTTGTCCTTAAGAGACCAGCTATACCACTTTCACTCACATCAGACGGAAAAAGCACTGTGAGAAGTAAGTGGCACGCTAGGTGAGAAGTATGAGGGTATGACTCCTTTGACGTATCTCACCACATAGGCATGCATATTCTGACTTCAGAGAATTTTTTTTTGTGTGTGTAAAAGTTGAGTGTAGGCTGTTAGGCTAAGAGTTTGTCATGGTTGGAGACAATCACAACATGACATTTTTAACACGGGACACAACATTTCAATATAGCTCACGTCAGTGCTTGCCCGGGCCAGTAATACTGATTTTATATTGATGTACAGAGGTCATTTTGATACAATAATACTGATATAGAGAGGTTATTTTGATACAATAATGCTGATGTAGTTTGATACAATAATACTGATATAGAGAGGTCATTTTGATACAATAATACTTATATAGAGAGGTCAGGTTGATACAATAATACTGATATAGAGAGGTCAGGTTGATACAATAATACTGATATAGAGAGTCAGGTTGATACAATAATACTGATATAGAGAGGTCAGGTTGATACAGTAATACTGATATTGATACAGTAATACTGATATAGAGAGGTCAGGTTGATACAATAATACTGATATAGAGAGGTCATTTTGATACAATAATATTTATTTATTTATTTATTTATTCTTTTACATCGAGGATAACAGAATAAGCAATCATGTGCTTTTTTTCATATAGAGAGGTCAAGGTTGATACAAAAATACTGATATAAAGAGGTCAGGTCTACGATAAAACTATTTTTCGCAGAACTTTTAAATTTGATGTCTTAAACGGAATTCTTGGATTTTTTAAAAGGATTTACCATGATTGAGTTATAAAAGTAACAAAAATTCCTTGTAGGCAAGTATCACATTAGTGAAACCCATTTCTCTTTATATCTCTTGATGATGTTTCAGGGTTTGGGGGGGCTCGTGTGTTATCTTTTTAGGGGGACGGGATAGCCTAGTGGTCCGAACATTGCGTTCGCAATTTGACGACCCGGGTTCGATTCCCGGTCGAGGGGATTTTTCCTCTGGAGTTAACATCAGTGCTGACTCCACTCCCCCCCAAAAGTCTTTCGGATGAGACTAAAAAGCGAGGCCCCGTGTGCGAACGCAACGCAGAACATCTTGCGCACACGTTAAATCCTGTTCCGCTTTTCGTAAGAGTAGGCCATCGTGTGCCGATGGGCACAGATGACATTTACAGAAAACTGCATACACACGAGGACTGGATGTAAACAAAAAGCATATGATTGCTTTTCCCATTATCCTCGATATAAAGGAATAAAAATAAATATCTCTTGGGTGATGTTTCAGGGTTTGTGGAAGCTCGAGTGGACCTCGTCTTCCTGCTAGACTCCTCCGCTAGCGTAACGGAGCCAAACTTCGAACTGGTGAAAAGCTTCGTCAAAACCTTTGTGGAAAACGCCAACATCGACAGCGGCAACGTGAGAATGGGCGTCATCACATACAGCACAACAGCCCACATCCAATTCTACCTCAACTCCTTCACAACCAAGGAAGACATTCTGGAGGCGGTCAGTTCGGTCTCGTACACGCCTGGTGGCACGAACACGGCAGACGCCCTGCGCGCTGTGAGGACGGAATTCTTCACGGAAACTCGCGGGGATCGTCCGGGTATTCCCAACTTTGTCATGCACATCACGGATGGGTTATCCGACATCAACTCGGAGCGCACGGTTCCAGAGGCGGAGCACGCGCGGAGAGAAAACATCCATATTGTGACTATCGGTGTGGGTGTAGCGGACACGAGAGAAATGGACCGAGTTTCGTGTAAGCCTGTCGAAGTCCATCGCTTTACCGTGCAGAAGTTCACAGACCTTGCGGGAATTATGGACCGAGTCTTTTCTAATCCCAAGCCAGGTATGTGTTGTGTTCAGGCTTTTGTATGGTGTGAAAAAAATTGGGGAAAAACAGACATGAAAACAGCAGAATACAAACCTCCACCACCATCACCACCACCATCACCACCATCCACGAAACATCCAGAATCAAAAACGCCATCTATCTATCTATCTATCTACACTACCTACCTACTACTACCTACCTACCTACCTACCTACTACTACCTACCTACCTACCTACCTATCCTACTATCTATCTACATCTATCTATCTATCTATTCTATCTTCTATCTATCATCTATCTATCTATCTATCTATCATCAATCATCTGAACGACTGTGGGGGCACCCTGAAGACTTGACAACCAGTTCCTACCATTCCTCTCTCTGTTCTGCCTTTCTCAGGGTTTTGTCGAGTTCTAGGCCTGTCCATTCGCTGATGTTGTCCTCCCATCTCGTCTTTGGTCTGCCTCTTTTTCTTCCTCCCTGGACAGTGCCTTGCAGTATTGTTTTTTCAAGTCCATTAGATCTTGTGACACTCTTGATGATGTTTCAGGATTTGTGTGTGTTGTGTGCGTGCGTGCGTGCGTGCGTTTGTGTGTGTGTGTGTGTGTGTGTGTGTGTGTGTGTGTGATGTGTGTATGTGTGTGTGTGTGTGTGTGTGTGTGTGTGTGTGTGTGGGTGTGTGTGTGTGTGTGTGTGTGTGTGTGTGTTGTGTATTGTAGTAGTAGTAGTAGTAGTAGTAGTAGTAGTAGTAGTAGTAGTATAGTAGTCGTCGTCTTCAAATTTACGTCCTTCCACATAAAATGAAACCGGAATGTGTTTATGTATGTGTGCGTGCTTGTGTGCGTGCGTGCGTGCTGTGTGTATACATGCGTGCGTGCGCGCGCGCGTGCTTGCATGTGTGTGCGTGCAGGCTACATCCAGACGTTCAACTGGAAGGGCCACAGGCCTCACTACCCGTCCACCGAAGCCTGCACCACCCTCCTCCCCCCTCCTCCTCCTCCCCCGGCCACGTCATCATGGTCAGCACCGTCATGCTGGAGCTGGAGCTTTGTCAGGACTGCACCTGCGACTACCTGGAAATCTTCTTCACCCGGGCCTGCGCCGGCGCCCCGGAGCTGCGGGTGTGCACCTTCCTGCACGCGCTCCGCACGCCCGCGGGCGTCCTGTCCGTGCGCTTCCGAAGCGACGGGCGACGCCAGCGAGGCGGGTTCCGGCTCCTCTTCTCGTTCCACCCGGCCCGGGACCCGCCCAAACGGTTGCGGAGCGGGAAGTGGGACTGCTCCGGGGACCGAGGCGGGTTGATTTCCAAGCACTTCGTCTGTCTCTTGCAGGCGTTTTGCGTCGGCGGCGAGGACAGCCGGGAGAGCTGTCCGCGGCAGCAGCTGTGCGGGGAGTCTTCGGTGGTGCTCGGGGACCGGTGTTACCGTTACGTCCGGCTTTCCAGGAGGTCCACGTGGGTGGAGGCGAGCACGGCGTGTCGGAACAAGCAGGGCTACCTGGCCAGTCTCAACACGGAGCAAGAGTGGAGGAGGGTGGCGGAGTTTTGGGGCGGTATCTCCCACGCGGAGTTGATGATAGTGGGGCTGGCTCAGATCTCCTCCTCCAGCAGCAGCAGCAGTAGCAGCAGCAACAGCCAGGACATGCCTGATATGTGAGAGCGGAGAAGTTTGGGGGGGCTTTTAGAAAAAAAATAGTTGATATATTTTTTTTTATCTTTTTGATATGTTGAGAGCAGAAAAGTTTTGGAGGTTTTTAGAAAAAAAAATAGTTTATGTATTTTTAAAATCTTTTTGATATGTTGAGAGCAGAAAAGTTTAGGCTTTTAGAAAAAAAATAGTTTATATATTTTTTATCTGTTTTTTTTTTTTAATCACTTTTATGTCACAGCAGATTTTGTCTGCGTGAAATTCGAACTGCTCTCCTTCCCCGGGAGAGCGCGTCGCCATAAGTGCAGCGCCTACCCATTATTTTTTTCTTTTTTTTCCCTGTCTGCAGCTGTATTTGTTTCCCTATCTGAGTGGCTTTTTTCTACAGAATTTTGCCAGGGAAGACCCTCTAGTTGCTGTGGGTTCTTGTACGTGCGCTAAATAATGATGTGTAACTCACGGACCTTGGTTTATCGTCTCATCCGAAAGACTAGCGCCCAGACTATCACTCATGGCCTCATGGATGGGGGGAAAGTTTTGGGCCCAAACGGGATTCGAGCCACCGCACACTCTGACCTGTACTTTTCGCTTTTTAGGCAGGTGCATTACCCCTAGACCACCGATCCACTGCTGTCTTCGTGTTTTCATTTTTACTTGTTTTGAAGAAGCTTCAGCGATAGGTCAGCCGTCACAAAAGCTATCAATCATAATTTACCTTAATGGAATTTCCACCACAGTCAACAGTGACCACAATTACTTGACATGCATGATTATTGCAAAATCAGATTTAATAACTCTAAAGTTTTGTGGGTTTTTTTAAATATTATATAACTCAGAGTTAGTATGCATAATTATTGCAAAATCAGATTTATAACTCAAAGGTGTTTTTTTAATAATCAAAGTTAGTATGCATAATTATTACAAAATCAGATTTATAATTCAAAGGTTTTTTTTTTTTTTTTTTATATAACTCAAGGTTAGTATGCATAACTATTGCAAATCGGATTTAAAACTCAAAGGTTTTAGTATTTTTTTTATAATCAAAGTTAGTATATAATATTGAAAAAAACAGATATATGCTCAAAGTTGGTATCATATCCTGCATATTGTAAACAAGATCAGATTTCTCTGGAAATCAATTCAACTGGTCCCGGTAGATCACTATTATGATAGCCGATATGATATGACATTACTATATTATATTGTGATATTACTATAGCCGAGTGAACAAGACCGTTTGGCATCAAGCCTAGGAGTCTATGAAGTCATAGGTTCCAATGCCAGAAGCTGTTTCAGGTGAATTAAGGGTGTAGAATTTTCTTGTTTCCCAAGTCAACGTAAAGCACAGATCTGCCAGTGTCTTTATGTGTGTGTGTGTGTGTGTGTGTGTGCGTGCGTGCGTGCGTGTGTGTGTGTGTGTGTGTGTGCGTGCGTGCGTGCGTGCGTGCGTGTGTGTGTGCGTGCGTGCGTGCGTGCGTGCGTGCGTGATTAAGAGATCGTATGAAACCTGGATGGTTTTCATTCATTTCGCCTTTAGAGGTGAACTAGAAAATCTTCTTTCTCAAATACTCTCACAGCAAATCATGTCTGCCATATAAGCGCTTTGATTTGTTTATTGTAAGATATAGCGCTACATACATTTCATGTATTATTATTATTATTATGAAGTATGTCGCGCTGCCGTTAAGCACCTGACAAGTCAGACCCAGCGCATCCAAAAAATATGAACATGTATAAAAACTACACAATAATTATAAAAAAAAAAACAAAACACAAACACTCCATCATAATAACAAGACACTTGTAACTTTTCTTGCGATACTCAGATTTTTGGGTGGGTTGTTTTAGTTATAAACATGTACATGTCATTATAAACAATGTACACGTCATTATAAACAATGTACATGTCATTTTTCTTTCTGTGACAGGTATTCCTCACTGTGGCGATGGTCGGACGGGACCATAGCATATTTCGTGAACATCAGTTACCCGTCAGAGATGATGTACTCCCAGAGCTGCGGATTTCTTCTTTCCGCACCAGCAACACCTCACCGCCGGCCATTGCAACGCTCCAGTCAGCGGCAGCATTCTGTGCGAAATGGGATCGCCAGAAGGCCTGCACAAAGAAACGGTACCGCCTCAAAAAATCGAACAACCCTTACCTTCTAGAACGGTTTCAACTCTTCCGCAAATGAGCGCGTGCCCGAATAACGGCACCACGTACACGTTCCTACAGTGTGACGGGCTCAGTCCACTGCCACAAGTACAGAGTTGACCAGACTGAGGACTGCCTGAGAGAGCATCCTGAACTGGCCCAGACCATGTTCCGATGCGGGAGGCAGAAACAGATGGTGCATTACACCCTCGTGTGCGACTATCGCCCAGACTGTCTGGATGGGAGTGACGAAGACTTCTGTGTCCAACCTCCTTGCCCTCCCAGTAGATTTTCCTGTCGGGGAACTAAACAGGTAAGTAGTTTTTATAACTCACGGGTGTGAAATTTTGCGCGAAAAGATTCGTGTTACATCTGAGAAACGAAACTACATTGCTCCCACACGCTGTTGTATCCACAGCTGTTTTCCAAAGGGGTTAAGCCGCGGTTGGGAAGGGGAGTAATAAAAGCATTTTTATGGTTCTTACTGGATACGAGTCTGCACGCAATATTTCACAGCTCGTATTAGAAAATCTGGCCTGAAGATAAAATTACGAAAAATTCGTACCATGATGAAGACATGGTACAATACATAAAAAAAAGTTAAAGGTATTCTAATAACATATGTGGCCATTGTGGAGCGAGGCATCAGAGACCTCAGCTTCTCATGGGACTAGCATCTGAAGGGTGGTGCCCATTTCCTCTCCCTCTCTGCTTTACTTTCCCTTCTCCATAAAGATGGGCAGGTGCGTATTCATAGCTAGGTAAACTGGGGGACTGTACTGAAGTCAAGGCATACGAACGGTAAACCATCCGAAAGGTAACTATGCTCAACACTGCTTGATGCATATATTCTTACATGGGGTCTGCTGCATGGGTAACAGCTTGCCATCCGTACATACTTACCGATACTTTGTGCTCTAGAGCCTAGAGCGCAACTCCATAGTCTTCCTAGACAAACAGTGCCTTATACTACATACATACATACATACATACATACATACATACATACATACATAAGCATACATACATACATACATACATACATACATACATACATACATACATACATCGACTACCTACCTACCTACTATACCTACTACCTACCTGCCATACATGCATGCATACATACATACATACATACATTACTACCTACACTACCTACCTACCTACCTACCTACCTACCTACCTACCTACCTACCTACCTACCTACCTTCCTACCGACATACATGCATGCTACATGCATGCATACATACATACATACATACATACATACATACATACATACATACATACATACATACATACATACATACACTAGAGCGCAACTAGCTTTGAGATTCCTAATCACATTTCACAAACAACATCTACGATTGCAAGTTCATTCACAAACATTCAACTCGTCGTACAACATACATACATAAAACATACAACATACTAAATAATACAGTGTGCATATCAAAATACATAAGCATTTTGAAAACATACAACAACTTCATTATTCAAACATGTGCTTACATAACAAGTATCTGCCTTATACGAGGTTCATTGAAAACAGTCATACATCAACTCTTTCATGTACAATTTCAATCCACAATATCACAGCACACATTCATCATCATAATAATACAACATACAACAACTACATACACATACAACAAACATACATACACACATATTTGAAAGCAGACAACTATCTTGAAGATTTCCTAATCATCATTTTCACAACAAGATCTACTTACGATAATGTTTCATCCAAACCATTCACGTCGTTTCGTACACATGCTTAAAACAACAACACAAGCCCTAAAATAAGACAGTGTGCGTATCAAAATGATGCCAATTTTGAAAAATAAAAACTTCTTATTCAAAACAATGGTTCTCTGAAGTGAAGTAGAGTATGGCTGCCTTTATGGCGAGGTTCGAAAACAGTCAACATCAAACTTCTTTGTGTGCAATTTCAATCTCACAAGATTCCCAGGTAGGATGAGTGAGTCAGCCTTTAAGTTCTGGGCGACCCCCAGAGTGTTAAGCTGGAGAACACACAACAACAACAGCAACACAATGGTTTCATTGTTCTTATTTTTAGGCTGGGTGGGAAGAGATAGAGAAATTGATGGCTTATAAAAACGACAATGGAAGAATCTCTCTCTCTCTCCTCTCTCTCCTCTCTCTCTCTCTCTCTCTCTCTCTCTCTCTCTCTCCTCTCTCTCTCTCTCTCTCCTCTCTCTCTCTCTCTCTCTCAGCCTGAGGTTGTGCGCAGCCTCTCTGTATATATTTGTGTAAAGCCTTTAGAATAAGAGATACTTTATTATCGTAAGTCATATTTTTGCTACCGTTGCTATACAATAGTTTTGCTGTTGTCATTGCTGTTGTCTTTTATTCCACACCAAAATACTCAGCAGTTTGGCAACCCCCTTTATGTATGGACCATTGGCCTTTTTGTGAATAAATCATTCGAGTTCGAGTCTCTCTCTCTCTCTCCTCTCTCTCTCTCTCTCTCTCTCTCTCTCTCTCTCTCTCTCTCTCCTCTCTCTCTCTCTCTCTCTCTCTCTCTCTCTCTGTGTGTATGATTTATAATTTTCACAGGTATAACTTTTGACAGATGGTGGTGGATTGATGTTTTCAGTTGTTTATTTCATTATGTTCTCTTGTTTGCTCTTTATCTATTAACGCTTTTCTTTTCTTCCATAATCAAAATCTTTTTATTGTGACTTCTGATTTTGTCTTCTGAACGAGTGTATTTTTATTATCTTATCATAATTATATAGTGTCCTTATTCTTGTGTGTTGTTTGGTACTGCGTAAAGTTTTATTGTTTAGTATCTTTTCAACTTGATGTATCCCTGAAAAGGGTGGGGACTGGATGTAAAAAAAAGCACACGAGTGCTTATCTATTATCCTCGAATAAAAGACTTTGCCTTGCTTGCCTTGCCTTGCCTTGCCTTGCCTCTCTCTCTCTCTCTCTCCTCTCTCTCCTCTCTCTCTCTCTCTCCTCTCTCTCTCTCTCTCTCTCTCTCTCTCTCTCCTCCCTCTCCTCCCTCTCTCTCTCTCCTCCATCCCCCCTCTCTCTCCCCCCTCCCCTCCCTCCCCCCAAACCTAAAGCATGTAATACACGTCTCTTTTCAGTGTCTGTCAAACGACTTGCGCTGTGACGGGATACGTCACTGCCTGGACGGAAGTGACGAACAGTTCTGCGGCGAATCCACCGAAGTGCGCCCGTGGAACGCGGTGCCTCCTCCGGCCATCATCAACTTCACGGGCCCCGGCAGAATCACCGTCACTCCCTTGTTGACCACCACCCCCACCAGTGACTACCACCACCACCGCCACGTCTGCCCAGAAACCCATTTCCAGTGTCCCGGGGGAGGGTACTGTCTCCCTGTGTACGTGCGGTGTAACGGGGTATATGACTGCCCAGGTGCTGAAGACGAGGCCTACTGCGATTCTTACACCTGTCCCGGCTTCTACCGGTGTCGCGGAGCCCGCACCTGCGTGCACGCGGACCATCTGTGTGACGGGCAGTTCCAGTGCCCGCAGCATGACGATGAGCTCGTGTGTAAGCTCGCGTGCCCCCCAGGTTGCACGTGCGTAGGGTTTGCTTTCGTTTGCTGGCGCAGGTTTGCGGCTGCTCGTTATCCTCAGTTGAGGTACTTGAAAGCGGATTACACGGGCATGACCTTAGGGGACGCTGCCAGCAACACTCAGCTGATTCATCTCAGCTTGAGGTTTTGTCAGCTGAAAGGACTTGGCGTGGTGTCTCTGCCCAACATACTGAGCCTTGATCTCAGTTACAATTCTATCACCAACGTCAGTTACTCAGAGCTGGAAAAGCTGAGGAACTTGCGGTATTTGTCTCTGGCTTTTAACGACCTGCTATCCCTAGACGCTATTCAACAAGCTGGCATGAACTACCCGAGTTTGACTCTCCTCGATATCTCTGGGGGAAGTACCCGTGAGATCAACAATATGTCTTTTCTCGCTTTTCCCAATCTTCGACATCTGAATCTCTCCAGGAGCACGCTGCAGACAGTTTGGGAGCCTGGGTTTAATCCATTATCTGATCTCAAAGTCTTGGACCTGTCAGAGTGTCCCATGCACGAGTTTGGTGGAAATCTCTTCAAGAGTCTGACGAATCTTGAAGTCGTCCACGCTTCCCAGTTTCACATGTGCTGTCCTGCTATTCTGCCTGAAGGTTTCAGCCGAGAAAACTGCCACGCTCCCGCCGACGAGGTTTCTTCCTGCACAGCCCTGCTGAGAGCAGACGTCTTCAGGGTGTGCCTCGTCATGTACGCCCTCTTCGCTCTGTTGGGAAACTCCGTCAGTTTTGTCTATCGGGTCTTTGGCGTGGGAGTGACCAAGAAACTGGGCTTTGACATCTTCGTCACTCACCTGTGCGTGTCTGATTTTCTGATGGGCGTTTACCTGGCCATTGTGGGGATAGCTGACCGGGTGTATTACGGGATCTACGAGTGGAACGACAGGAGGTGGAAGTTCAGCCTGGCTTGTCAGACTGCGGGTTTCCTGTCCATGGTGTCCAACGAAGTGTCGGCCTTTCTGGTGTGCTGCATCACTCTGGAGCGATTCCTGCTCATCCGCTTTCCGCACAAGAAGTTCCACTTCACTCCCAGAACAGCGCTAGTTGCGTGTATCCTAGGATGGACGTTAGGATTACTGGTAGCAGCCGTCCCTCTCCTCCCGTTCAACCCTCCTTGGGATTTTTACAGCCAGACGGGGATCTGCAGCCCTCTGCCTATCACAAGGAAGGCGTTTCCCGGCAGCGATTATTCCTTCTTCGTCATGATCGTCTTCAATTTCGTTCTGTTCGTTCTGATCGCTGTCGGGCAGGGCTTGATCTTCTGGTCCATTCGCTCCCACACCACCAAGGGGGTCGGCAGGTCCAGCAAGAAAGCCAAAGACATGGTCATCGCTCGGCGTTTGCTGGCAGTGGTGATGTCCGACTTTCTGTGCTGGTTCCCCATAGGTCTGCTGGGCCTGCTGGCCCGGAGTGGCACGGCCGTTTCTGGAGACCTCAACGTGGCCATGGCCATTTTCGTGCTTCCTTTCAACTCGGCGCTGAACCCTTTCCTGTACACCATCCACATGCTGGTGGAGCAGCGCCGCGCGGCTCAGGCCAAGACTCCTGCAGACAGAGAGGAGAGCGTGCCCCACGTGTGCCCTGTCTGTCCTCAGCCTGAATACCCAGCGCCGCTGGACGCCTCTTCCTTCGTAAAGGCAGCGGGGCCGGGTGAAGTCTTCACCACGAACGAAGACGAAGCCACCGATCCAGAGGCTTTGAAGCTGGTGAAACAGATTCTTGAAAGAAATGTCGTGACCCCTGAGCGTCTTCAAGCCCAGCTCGTTCAGATCATTAGGAGAAGAGTCACAGCGAGTTCCTTAAACTCTAGCAGAATTAGGAGTAGATCGGTGATGTAGGAGGTAACGCGCCTGTCTAGAAAGCGAAAAGTCCGGGTCGGAGTGTGCGTGCGGTGGTTCGAATCCTGTTTGGACCCAAAACTTTCCCCCCCCCCCATCCATTAGATTATGAGTTGTGGTCTGGGTGCTAGTCTTTCGGATGAGACGATAAACCGAGGTCCCGTGTATTACGCATCATTATTTAACGTACGTTAACGAACCCATGGCAACAAAAGGGTTGTCCCTGGCACAATTCTGTAGAAAAAAGCCATTCTGATAGGGAAACAAATACAATTGCAGACAGGAAAAAAACGGGTAGGCGCTGCACTTGTGGCGACGCGCTCTTCCCAGGGAGAGCAGCCCGAATTTCACGTAGAAAAATCTTTTGTGACTTAAAGTTGTATACAATACAATACAATACAATACAATACAATACAATACAATACAATACAATACAATCTAGGAATGGTAAGTCTAGCTCTCGTAGCGGGTATGCTACAACGATATATATCAAAGTTAATGTGACATGTTGATCAAAATGATGGATGTTGGGATTACTAGTTGCAGCCATCCCTCTCCTTCCCGTTCAACCCTCCTTGGGATTTTTACAGTCAGACTAGGATCTGCAGATTATATTTGATATAATGTACGCTTCTATTAGCCGCCGCTGTGGCCTAGTGGTTAGGGTGTTGTACTCGTAATCTAAAGGTTGCGGGTTCGATCCCAGCTATTCCGCTATGGCGTTGTGCCCTTGGAAAAGGCACTTTACGGCTATTTTCTCACCCCACCCAGGTGTAAAAGGGGTACCAACCTTGTGTTGGGGGTTAATCCTGCGATAGACTGGCGTCCTATCCAGGGGGGAGTCTATGACTCTCAGTCGCTTAACGCCACAGAAACCGGGATAAGCACCGGCCTGATGAGCCTTATGGCTCGGGAACAGACTTTTTAACGCTTCTATTAAATGCTTTTTTGAAGAAAATAAAATAAACCAGTTTCACCTTTTGCACAGAGATTTAAATAAACCAGCGTTAAGTAAACAAAAAAAAAAAAAAAAAAAAAGAAAAGAAAAAGTTCTGTTGTCTAAGATAATGTCCAGTTCAACCATAGAGGTTATATCAGGAGTGTTGCAATCACTTTCGTAAACTGCAAGTTCAACTAATGGCAGTGATGACTTGTCAAATGTCAGAAGTGCTGTGCAACATATCAAGGCGTTTGTAGTCCAAATTCTACATCTGAGAGAGCAATTCTTGAATCCACAGACACACAGGAAATGTATTTTCTGATTCCATTATAATTTGTATAGGAAAAACATTTTCAGTCACGTGCATACTAGTTGTCCGAAAACCAAAACAATGCTTGTTCCATGGAGTAGTGAATAATTATGTTTATAATTTTGTGCTTATTGCTTGAAAAAAAAACCTTTGAGAACTACTTTTTTTCTGCACAGGTCTATTTAATATTCGATATCTTGTGTGACTGATCGTCAGGTGTTAATTACACGTGTTCATTGACAGTACTGTAAACCCTCCTTTAAAATTTTGCACCCATTTTGATGGCTTTAGAATGTTTTATATGTGCACGCACATACCCACATTCAGACTCTCTTAACCATGCTGTTCGTATTTTTTTGCGTTTATATTTAATCACTAACATCAATCAATGTTTACATGCCTTTAGATGTTGTTGGGTGTATATCATCTTGTCAAACTGTGTAGGTAAAGTTTGAAGTCTCCAGGAAAATTTTCAAAGTCTGAGGGTAAGTTCAAAGCCTGTGGTAAAGTTCAAAGTCTACAGGGTAAAGTTCAAAGTGTAGGTGAAGTTCAGTCTGTACATCAAGTTCAAAGACTTAATAATCCCATATGTTTTCAAGTTGTTTGTTTTTAACTGATCACACACTCTAAGCAATATAAACAAGGTTTTTTTCCCAACAAAATGTTTAGATAGAATGTAAAGAGGAAGAGAAAATATCTGGCAGTTGTTTATTTTTTATTTTTCAGGATGTCCTTACAACAGAAACTAAGACCAATTCACGAGTCATGTCGCATCCTGGTATTAGACTACATTTTCTGGCGTTTTTTTTTTTTTTTTTTTTAAAGCAATGAAAAGGAATAAACTCTAATCGTTATGGTCGTCAGCATCACATCAGCATCATCATCTCACCACCACCACCACATCATCATCATCATCATCTCATCATCATCACATCATCATATCTCATCATCATCATCACATTGTTTTCATCACCACAATGATGATTAGATGAAGATGAATCGTTATTGGGTAATATCATGGAGGATAATGAACAATGGGATTTTTCAGTTGTTCCAGAACTCATCTCAGAATCTGTGTTCTCACAGGGTCTGGCCACCTATTTCT
>CM060342.1:9103255-9108255 GCA_030674155.1 Stramonita haemastoma | reverse complement strand
AGAGTAAGGAAGGAAGGAATGAAGGAAGGAAAGGAAGGAAGGAAGGAAGGAAAGGGAGGAAGGAAGAAAGAAAGAAGAAAAAAGACTGGAGGACAGAAAAAGTTCGTCGACGTTCATTTCAACGCTTACCAAAGAAAAGGGCACTTTTTAATAATGTCAAAGGCCGATATATGGAACTCTCAAACGTCCTCGAAATCGGAATACAGCTACCTTAAAATTGATGGTGGGTAAAAAGGGATGCATACGCAAAGTCTCGCCATTGGTGAATCTTGGAGCTCTTACCAAGGAACGAAAATAAAAAACCCAGAAAAAACAAAACCTCTTGGAGAATAAAAAACATTGTCTACCCGCCGCTGTGGTGCAGTGGTTAACATATTAGATTCCTGGCTGGAGGTCGTGGGTTCGAATCTTATTTCATATCCATAGGTTTGGTTGTTGTTTTTTAGTTAAGTTTTTTTTTCATCGGTCTCTGGCTTGTTCGTGTTCAGAATGAGTTTGTTATATTGACTCATTGGGAAGACTGGAACCACACAGATGAGCGACAACCACTTTATAGACGCCGGGTTTTGTGTAGAGTGTTATTCAAAATACCTGACATACGAGTATTATGCGTCTCTCTCTCTCTCTCTCTCTCTCTCTCTCTCTCTCTCTCTCTCTCTCTCTCTCTCTCCTCTCTCTCTCTCTCCTCTCACACACACACACACACACACACACACACACACACACACACACACACACACACACACACACACACACACACACAATTATAGTAACCTGGACGTGAAAAAATGAGAGATGTGACAAGCTTGGGTGTTTCATCAGTGGACAAATACTTTCGAATTGCACTAATATGCTGTAATTGATTGACAGGTAGGTTTGAGTTACATTTTTGTGTTGTCAATAATAACTCCTAGATCTTTCACCGAGTGGACAGAGGTACTGGCATTCGGCCATATTCTGTTGCATTTTTTGTAATGGGAGACAGTTTGTGTCTGATCCTAACAAACATGCCTTTGTTTTCTCTGCATTTAGCTGTAACTTTTTATGTATCATCCAGTTTTAAAACATCTTGAAGACAGTAGGACATATTTGTCAAGAGAGAAGAAACGTTTTCAGGAATTATCACTGCTTTGAATCTGAGAATCATCGGTATAAAATATGGTTGATCTGATGACGGTTTGGTTATATATGACAATGGAGAAGTGTAGAGGTGAAGAGCACTGGGCCCAGAAACTGATCCTTGCGGGACTCCACATTCCAGTTTACAGGTATTAATAGAATTTTGATTACAGTAACTGTCTGGAATTGATATGTAAGTTATGAACTAAACCAACGAGGGCTGTGCTAACGTTTTTGAAGACCGGAGAGAAGAATAGAGTTGTCTGTATTGTCGAAGGCCACAGATAAGTCGAGAAGAATGAGAATGGATGACTTTTCCCTGAATCAGAAGGGAGTGAAGCGTAATTAAGGTATGTAGTAGGGTGGTTTCAATACTGTGATTAGAAGCGATAGACTGATAAAAGGTAGGAGAATGGACAAAGAAGACAAAAAATAACCAAGAGCGAGAAAGGATAGGCAGGTAGGAGAAAAGTCAAAGAGAGTGATCAAACAGAGAAAGTTTTTAGCACAGAATTTTCAGAAAGTGGGAATGCTTTTCATAGTGAAAGAGACTTCGGCATCCCCATTGCGGAAGCCCCCCCCTACACACACACAGAGCAATGCATGCACACGCACGCGCACGCGCACACACACACACACACACACACACACACACAACACAGCTCTCTGTACATACACAAACATCTCCAAACCCCTAACCCTGCCACTCGCAATTATTCTCTCCATATACAGATAATAAAGGATGATCTTTTTTTCCGAACTTCTTTTATTTGTATCAAACTAGTTTACTCTGACCTTATGACATTTCTGAAATTTTTAAGGAGTTGACCACAAATAATCAGAAAAAGCATATCACAAACACAGAACACTGTAACAATGACATTGTATATGGCTCTGTGTTTATATAACATTTGTTACCATAAAATATCATCATGGCAGGCAGGGCAAGCTAATATTAAACAAGATATACAATAAATAGACACATAAATAAAAGATAAGTGAAAAAAAAGACAACCAACGCCACAAAATATCACTACAGAAAGAGTAGGCTTATAACTAGATAAACAAATAAATAAATGACAGATGAACAGACACATAAATATATATATATATATATATTAATGTGTTTGTGGTATGTTGTGGTGTGGTGTGGTGTATATGAGATGACAAACGATTAAATAAATATTAAAAGTATAAGTATATAGAATATGATATAATATGAAATGTGACAGATAACTGATTAAATAAATTAATTCAACACAAAGTATGAAAGGCAGAAAATCAGACCCCAAATGAAAAAAAAAACCTAAAGGAAAGACAACAACAGCAAAACCAACCCCAAAACACCAAGTACATATTCACACACAAAGTTGCTGGATGAAAACGCATCCCTAGGAACAGAAGACAAACTTTCTAGCACTGTCATACCCGAGTAACAGCAGCAAAAGCGAGATTAAACACTAACAAATAGCGTGTATATTAAAAACGACAGGAAACACACAGATGCTATATGTATAGTTTCTCTGCATGTATAAGAATGATCTGTACCGTGGCGTCACTGTGTGCGCAAAAGTGTGCACAGATAAGAAAAAAATACTGAAAAAAACCCAGATCCAAAGATCAACTCTGATCAAATATGAATACGTGGTATTGATGGCTCAAACGATAATCATTATAAACGTGAGAATAGCTTATGACACAATCGTCAAAAACATTTTTATGTCTTGCTCCAAAACTGGTAAAAATAGGATTTTAAAAATGAAAAGAAACGTCCTGGGAGGAGGAGGGGGTGGTTAAACGTGGACATCTTAAAATCAGACCCCCCCCAAAAAAAAAACAACAACTTCCAGTACCGTTATTTAAGTCCCTCTGTAAGAAATAACTATGCTTTCCTTTCGACAGGATATCTATCACTTATTTTATTCCTGCCTATGCATATTCCCGACACAAATCCAAGCCGCCCCCCCCCCCCCCCCCCCTTCAAACATTCCATAACCTGTACGCGACTTGCAAAAAACCCACTAATCGATAACGTTATGGAAATTAGAAAAACGTATCAGCCAATCAGGAGCCAATCAGGAATGTACGCTTGTCCAAGTTTGTTTGTACTCCCAAGTTCATTGCTCATCTAAACAATTCTGATGAGCTTTCAGATTAAAAAAAAATCATATTAACTTTGTATTTGCCATAAAAATTTTAAAACATCAATGCCAACGATCTGTGCTTAACTTTAAAATAGAAATCATCGTCTTGATCTCTGGAAATTTACAAAACGAGAATTTTGTAGATGTGACTTGTCGCGTTTAGTGGTCTTGAGTGGGAAAAATAAGGATGGCATTTGCAGTTGCCGAGTGAACGAATGTTGAGTGGACTGTTCTGAGAGAGAGAGAGAGAGAGAGAGAGAGAGAGAGAGAGAGAGAGAGAGAGAGAGAGAGAGAGAGAGAGAGAGAGAGAGAGAGCTTCTAGGGCAAGGACCATAAGCGGTTATACATTTTATCTCAGTCGGCATACACGCGCAAGGTACAGCAAAGATAAGAAAAAAAAACATAATCACGTCTAAGCCTCCACCATCCTCACAGTCAGTCCCACCAAAGCCCCTAACCACCGTTCTTACTCCTCCGCACCCCCACCCCCCTCCGTAGTAACAACACAGGCAGCAGCACAACCCCCCTCTCCACCACCACACCACCGTCACCACCGCCGTGGTTGTTGCTGGTGTCCCCCTCGCCCCGCGAAGGCCCCGCCCTGCCCAGCATGCTCCCAGCACACACGTCCTCGCCGGGCTCCTCCTCCGCGCCCCCCTTGGGTCCCGCAACAGTACTGCTCGGCGCTCACCACCGTCTTGTCCGGGTCGGCCTTGACCCTCTCCCGGGAAGGGATCCCGCGGTTCCGCCCACGGGTCCTGACCCCCGCCCCCGTGTCCTCGAAGGTCACGGTCTTGGGCGACATCTTGCCTTCCGTGGACGGCGTGAAGCTCCTCCTCTGCGACAGGAGGACGAGGCCGGGGTGGTCGGAGTCCAGCTGGCCAGAAGTGATCCATGGCGAAAGGGGCGTCCAGCTCCTTCTTGGAGGATGGTGGGGTCCACGGGGGTGTGGAAGGGCTGCTCCAGGGACTGCTGGGAGCAGGACTGCGTGGTGGAGGGCTGGGAGTGGGAGCCGGCCGGGGAGGGCGCGGGAGGGTACTCGCTGAGGCGCTGCTTCAGGTAGAAGATCTCCTTCTGCTGGTCGGCGATCTCGATGTCCTTCCACTGCAGCCGCTTGTGGATGTGTTCGGCTTCCGCTTTCAGCATGGCCAGCTCCGTCTGTGGATGTGGATAGGGAGGCAGGGGGAGAGAGTTAAAGGTTTTTTTTTTTTTAGCTTTACCTAGATCTTTAAATGAGGGCTTAACTCTCATAGTCCCCGATCCGGGATTTGCCTGGATTGAATAATTACCCCCCTAAGTCTCCATCCGGGATTTACCGCGATTGAAAATTACCAAGTTTTTTAGTTTATTTATCTTTACCTAATCTTTGAATGAGGGCTTAGGATAGGAGAGGGAGAGAGAAAGTTTTAGGGGATTTTTTTTTTAACCTTTACCTAGATCTGTTGAATGAGGACTTAGGATAGAGGGAGAGAAAGATTTTTTTATTTTATCTTTACCTAGATCTTTGAATGAGGGCTTAGGGATAGGAGGGGAGAGAGAAAGTTTAGGGGATTTTTTTTTACCATTACCTAGATCTTTGAATGAGGGCTTAGGGATAGGAGGGGGGGGGGGGGAGAGAAAGTTAGAGTTTTTTATAGTATTTATACCTTACCTAGATCTTATGAATGAGGGCTTCGGGATAGGAGGGAGAGAAAGATTTTTTTTATTATCTTTACCTAGATCTTTGAATGAGGGCTT
>CM060342.1:9085755-9095755 GCA_030674155.1 Stramonita haemastoma | reverse complement strand
ATTCTTTAACCCGTGGAAAATAAGGATCATTCACTCATTATTCATTCACTCTCTCTCTCTCCCTCTCTCTCTCTCTCCACACACACACACACACACACAACACACACACACACACACACACACACACACACACACACACACACACATATTATTATTATTATTGAGGAAAAAGTAGTGATGAATAACAAGTGCAGGTACCAACTTCTCAATCTATATATATATATAATATATATATATATATATATATATTATATATATATATATATATATGTGAGTGTGTGTGCGTGTATGTGCCTGTCCTTGCCTCTTTTGTAAATGTCTTTGTCTCTGTTATATAAAAATTTAAATGCTAATACAAGCACACAGACAAAAGATGATAAACAACAATCTTTTTTCCCTGTGTCTCTTGTGAGTCCCCTCGAGATGAAATTTAATTAATATAAAACAGCAGAAAGACTGTGTGTATACAAACAAGAACAGAAGTAGAAAAGGATGAAAGACATGCAAAAACAAAAATGAAAACCCATCACTACCACCCCCACCACCACCACCAAACGACAAACAAAAACAGAAAGAAAAAAAAGAAAACAAAGACGACTCACAAAACAGAAACATAGGTAACTTTACAACAACAACAACAATTAATAAAATAAAAATAAAAGTTCACCACCCCAAAAACCCCAGTAGCACAACAACAACAAAAATTGATAAAATAAAAGTTAAACCCCCCATCCCAAAAACAAAACAGAAACACAAACAACAATAAAATACCCCCACCCCCACCTCCACCGTAAAACTCTAAACATAAATCAAAAAGGAATGCTCTGCACACCGAATGCAGGTGCCTGCCTTCCTACCTTCGCTTCCAGAAAGTTGATGAGTTTCTTGCGTTGTGACTCGGGCACACAGCTCATCAGGCCCGGGAACTTGCCCAGGTCATCCTCCTGAAGGCTGCCCACGCCCTCTCCTGCACATGGGGATAACCCAGACACTCAATCGATCAATCAATCAGTTGATCAGTCAATTAATCAATCAGTCGATCAATCAGTCGATCCATCAATCAATCCAGTCAAATCGTTGCTAGCTCTCACGATCACTGAGGCTATATCAAGCCGGTCACCCCACGTTGAAGTTTCAATCTCGTGTTTAAACAGTGCAACTGTCTGTCTGTCTGTCTGTCTGTCTGTCTGTCTGTCTAAGTATCTATCTATCTATCTATCTAGATAGATAGATAGATAGATAGATAGATACATGTAGATAGATAGATAGATATTGATAAATATAGTTAGATAGAGAGATCTACATCTATTGATAAATATATAAATATATATATTGATATAGATAGATAGATATATAGGTATATCTATCGACATAGATGGATATATAGATAGATATATAGATAGATATTGATAAATATATATAGATAAATATATAACGATATATCTATATCTATTGATAAATATAAAAAATATATATATTTTGATAAATATAGATAGATAAGATAGATTAAAACCAGACTTAACTCTAATGTTGTTTTTTCGCATTAGCGCCCCAGGGAAACTATAATAAGGGTTAACCCACGACTGTCACCACATTTTGGGACACAATATCATTTCGGACACACACACACACACACACACACACACACACACACACACACACACACACACACACACACACACACACACACACGACGCGGGAGGGGGGAGGCATAGGGGGTGCGTGTGAAACGTTATTGTATGAAGGTAACAGACTAAGCACAAAGACTTTTTTCCTTCCAACCCTTGGGTAAGAGAGAGAGAGAGAGAGAGAGAGAGAGAGAGAGAGAGAGAGAGAGAGAGAGAGAGAGAGAGAGAGAGAGACAGAGAGAGAGAGAGACAGAGACAGACAGAGACAGAGACAGACAGAGACAGAGACAGAGAGAGAGAAGACTTTTTTCCAGCCCTCAGAGAGAGAGACAGAGACAGACAGACAGACAGACAGACAGACAGACAAGACAGACAGACAATGATTTATTCTTAGTAACCCATGTGTGTTGCAGAACCCCCCCCCCACGAAAACACCTAGCAAGAGATGAATGAAGGAAACAAAGAGGAAGAAAAAAGACATGAGAACGTAAAAAGGCAAATAGCAATAAATAATAGATTCCCTGACAGTCAAAACACTGCCAGAACAGACACAGACAAGCCAAGGGGACAGAATCGAGTCTAGACTTCTTGTACAGAGATCAGTCTTGCTTCCCTTCTTCCACATAATGGCGGCCCCACCAGTCGATCAAATCAAATTCTTTTCATTTCGAGAATAATGAATAAGAACCCATGGTTGTTTTTTTTTTTTTTTTACATCCAGTCCCCGGTAACGATAGGAAGGGGTAGAGGGGTTATAGTCCCTTCACCGACCAAAAAAAGACTTTATGATGCAACTGCCCTGCCGACTACATCCATGAAACAACAGAAACTGCGTGTGCTGAAGAGATGCTTATCCTATAGGTAAGTAACACTGCTGAGTAAATGGGTACGGGATAGCTCGGTGGTCAGAGCACTCACTTTCCCCCATCCAATGTTAAGCAGCATCGAGCGTAGTTACCATTTGGATGGGTGACCGTTTGCGCGCCTCGGCCACAGTACAGTCCCCTGGTTCATCTAGCTGTAAATGGGTACCTGCCCTTTTCAGGGTCAGGGAAGGTAAAGCAGCGAGGGAGAGGAGATGGGTGCTGCCCTCAACACGCTAGCCCCCTAGAGAAACTGAGGTCTCTGATGCCTCGCACCCCTACGACCACATACTTATGGGACACCTTTACTTTTTTACCTTTTAATGTTGGTAATTGTTGAGGAAACGTTAGTAATTGTGAGGTAAAACGCTAGTAATTGTTGGGTAAACGTTGGTAACTGTGGAGTAAACGTTAGTAAATGTGGGGTAAAACGCTAGTAATTGTGGGGTAAACGTTAGTAGCTGTGGGGTAAACGTTTAGTAGCTGTGGGGTAAACGTTAGTAGCTGGGGGTAAACGTTTAGTAGCTGTGGGGTAAACGTTAGTAGCTGTGGGGTAAACGTTTAGTAGCTGTGGGGTAAACGTTTAGTAGCTGTGGGGTAAACGTTAGTAGCTGTGGGGTAAACGTTAGTAGCTGTGGGGTAAACGTTTAGTAGCTGTGGGGTAAACGTTAGTAGCTGTGGGGTAAACGTTAGTAGCTGTGGGGTAAACGTTAGTAGCTGTGGGGTAAACGTTTAGTAGCTGTTAAACTTTAGTGGCTGTGGGGAAAACTAGTAGCTGTTAAACGTTAGTAGCTGTGGGTAAACGTTAGAAGCTGTGGGGTAAACATTAGTAAATGTGGGGTAAACATTAGTAACTGTGGGGTAAACGTTAGTAATTGTTGGGTAAATGTTAGTAACTGTGGGGTAAACGTTAGTAATTGTTGGATAAACGTTAGTAGCTGTGGGGTAGGCTAAACGTTTAGTAAATGTGGGGTAAACGTTTAGTAGCTGTGCAACGATGGATGCTATTCATACTGACAGGGCAGGCCCCCTGGCCTCCTCACTGGGAGACAGGATAGCCTAGTGGTCAGAAAACTGCGTTCGCAATTTGACGACCCGAGTTCGATTCCTGTTCGAGGGGATTTTTCCCCTGGAGTTACCATCAGTGCTGACTCCACTCTCCCCAAAAGTCTTTCGGATGAGACTGTAAACCGAGGCCCCGTGTGCGACAGCATGCAGAACATCTTGCACACACGTTAAATCCTGCTCCGCTTTTCGTAAGAGAAGGCCATTGTGTGCCGGTGAGAACAGATGACAAGATTGACAAAACTGCGTACACACGGGGACTGGATGAAAAAAAAGTACATGAATGCTTATTCCATTATTCTCGATATAAAAGAATTAAATTAACTGGGGAAAAAAAGAGAGAACTGAATGCGGAATCTTGCCTTCATCCCACAGCAGGTCCGCCACGAAGAAATTGCCGATGCGGTACATCAGGTCCCGGAACAGCCGGAAGCTCTTGTTGCCGCGCAGGTGCAGACATCTCAGCAGACATTCGTTCTTGTCCTCCCGCGTTTCCGCATCCTGTTGAAGAATCCGCAATCGTCCGCGTTAAAAACGGCGTTATGTTTTAATGCTTTTCAAGTTGGTTTGTTTTGACGTCACTACCAATACCCAGTTTGTTTGGGTTTTTTTAACCCCCAAAACGGTGGAAAACAAAAAAAATCTCACCATCGATCGATCACCTTAGGAAATGTAGCCGAGGAGCGGGAAAAAACAAACAAACAAAACTGACAAGCATGAACTCTATACTTTTACGTGAGCAGTGGTCATACTTGGGGAAAATGTGGATATTGCCAGTGATATTACAGTCAAAATGTGGATATTGCCAGTGATATCACAGTCAAAATGTGGATATTGCCAGTGATATCACAGTCAAAATGTGGATATTGCCAGTTATATCACGGGTAAAATGTGGATATTTCCAGTGAAATCAAAGGTAAAATGTGGATATTGCCAGTGAAACCACATGGTAAATGTGGATACTGTCAGTTATATCACGGGTAAAATGTGGATATTGCCAGTGAAATCAAAGGTAAAATGTGGATGTTGCCAGTTATATCACGAGTAAAATGTGAATATTGCCAGTGATATCAAAGGTAAAATGTGGATATTGCCAGTGATATCACAGGGGAAATGTGGATATTGTCAGTGATATTAAGGTAAAATGTGGATATTGCCAGTGATATCAAGAGGCAAAAATGTGGATAATGCCAGTGATATCACAGGGAAAATGTGGATATTGCCAGTGATATCACAGGGAAACTGTGGATATTGCCAGTGATATCAGAGGCAAAATGTGAATATTGCCAGTGATGTCACAGGCAAAATGTGGATATTGCCAGTGATGTCACAGGCAAAATGTGGATATTGCCAGTTATATCACTGGGAAAATGTGGGTATTGCCCGTGATATCACTTGGAAAATGAGGATATTGCCTGTGATATCACAGAGAAAATATGGATATTGCCAGTGATATTAATGCAAAATGTGGATATTGCCAGTGATATCAGAGGCAAAAATGTGGACATTGCCAGTGATGTCACTGGGAAACTGTGGATATTGTCAGTGATTATCACAGCGGAAATGTGGAAATTGCCAGTGATAAAACAGGGAAAATGTGGATATTACCAGTTATACTACAGGGAAAATGTCGATATTGCCAGTGATACCTAACCCGACTTCAGGATTGAACGTATCAGTGTAAAAGCTCAAGCAGTAATGCAGGGGGAGAGTTGGTCATTATCTAAACAAAACGGTAGCATTTAGTTTATCAGACGAACATAATTTGGAGACCTGGGAATCTATGATAATTATACTTGCCTGTGCCATCCAGACTTTCGTTCCTGTTCTCTCTGTCTGTCTCTCTCTCGTTATGGTTTGTTGGTTTGTTTATATGGATCATAAATACACTTGATATGATTCAACCAAAAAAGCTAGCCTCGACAAAAATTGTGTTCAATCTCTCTCTCTCTCTCTCTCTTCTCTCTCTCCTCTCTCTCTCTCTCTCTCTCCCTCTCCCCCTCCCTCTCCCTCCCTTTCCCCCTCTCTATGTCTGTCTGTCTGTCTGTCTGTCTTTCACACACACACACACACACACACACACACACACACACACACACACACACACACACACACACACACACACTTAAACACATTACGACAGTGACAAAATACAAACTGTACAGGAAACCCATTCTTGTTTGAATTGATAGAAAGAACCAGATTACTTTTCTTTTCTTTTTTTTTCTATCTTGAATTTCCCTTTTTGGCTAAGATCAGCTTGCTAGATATAGATCTAACCCCGAATCACTAACTCAACATTTTTTCCAGCTGCCCTCTGGGTTCTTTTTTTTTCGTTGTTGTTTTTTTTTGTTTGTTTTTTTTTTCTCGTTTTTTTTGTTTTTACCTGAATGTCCCTGACCATGGTGTCGGGGAGAATTTTTTCCTCGCCCAGGTGTTTGATGACGTCATCCGTGGGCACAATGTGCGCCATCAGTAGGCGGTAGTGACGTTGCATGGAGTCTCGGTATTTCTCGTCTATCACCGAGGAGCTGTTGGGGAATCGGGACGTTGTGCCTTTTCTGAAAACAATATGTATTACGAGAACAACAACAACATCAATAACAAAAACTGTGAGGAAAGCAAAACTTATCTATAGCACATGACGTGTTCTGGTGAAAAAATGATGATAAAGGTGTTTCATTACCAATGACGTTGTTGTGGGGCAAAGTTGTCAGAGACCTCCCCTTCTCTGGGATCAGTGTTCTTTAAAGGGGGGGGGGGGGGGGGCTGCCCTCCCATCTCCTCTCATCTCCCTCGCTGCTTTACCTTCCCTGTTTTAAAGAGGGCGGTGCATCCATTTACAGCTGGGTGTACTGGGGACTGTACTGAAGCCAGGGTTGGCCATCTGCGAGGCAACCACGCTCAACGCTGCTTAACTTTAACTTAAAAATAACAAGAGCTCTGACCACTGAGCTATACATTCACACTGGTGTCTTGTTTAAACACTATCCGCGTTGTCAGAATGGTAAAGGTAAAGGTGTCCCATAACCTATGTGGTTGTAGAGGAGCGAAGCCCCAGAGAGCTCAGCTTCTCTAGGGGCCAGCATATTGAGGGCAGCGCCCATCTCCTCTCCCTCGCTGCTTTACCTTCCCTGACCCTAAAGAGGGCAGGAACCCATTTACAGCTGGGTGAACTGGGGGACTACAGAAGCGGAGGCGCTCAAACGGTCACCCATCCACTTGGTAATCACGCTCGACGCTGCTTAATACTGGCTGGGGAAAGTGAGTGCTCTAACCAGTGAGCTATCCCGTCCCCAATGCGGTGCCTTTACTGGTGGATAAACGGTTTCATACGCAAAATCTCACAAAATAATGAACAGTGGAGTCTAGCTGACGAGCAAAAAACAACATTAAAAATACATTGCAACTGTACGTAAGAGAGCAGGTTTCAAATTCACAGAAAAGTTGGTCCATCTGTTCTGATAAGAATATACTATTTTAGGTGCCAGTTTTGGGAAAGCATGGTTGCACAGGGGGGGGGGGGTGGAATAGCTCAGTGGTCAGAGCGCTCGTTTTCCCCAAGCCAAAGTTAAACAGCATCGAGCGTGGTTACCAGTTGGATGGGTGACCGTTTGTGCGCCTTGGCTTCAATACAGTCCCCCCCCCCCTCCCCCATCATCACCCAGCTGTAAATAGGTACCTGCCCTCTTTAGAGACAGGGAAGGTAAAGCAGCGAGGGAGAGGAAATGGGCGCCACCCTCAACATGCTGGTCCCTAGAGAAGCTGAGGTCTCTGATGCCTCGCCCCCCTACGACCACATAGGTTATGGGACACCTTTACCTGTTTTTTACGGTTGCACAGCTGTCGGAGGATTCACCATCGAGTTACCCAAAAGCGGTTACCCACCAAACAACTGTAATTTTGCGTTCGACGTGTGAACACCGTCGATCCAAGTGGGGAAAACAATCGTTTACACAACTGCAGTTTTTAGCTTAGTGTTCCATCGTAGATTATTACTTCTGACGATGGATTTTTCTTTGAAATTTTCTTCAAAGTAAAACACGCTTGCATTATGGAACAACAAGGGAGATAATTTTGGCAACATAATAATATGGATCTCTCTCTCTCTCTCTCTCTCTCTCTCTCTCTCTTGGACATACAATGGTAATCTGCTACCTGTAGTTAATGTTTATAAGTACTTAGGGATATTGTTTTCTACACGTCTGAGTTTTACTGCTGCTTGTAAGGACCTTTCTAGTAGGGCAAAGAATGCATTGGTATATATTATGCAAAGATTGTACACACTTAATAATAATTCTTTTGGCTATTAATGAAACTATTCGACTCACAGGTTCAACCTGTTCTTCAGTATGGTTCAGAATTATGGGGATTGGACAAAGCAGCAGTTCATTGTGAATCTGTTCATTTGTTTGCAATAAAGAAGTACTTAGGAGTTGATAGACGTACACCTAATGACATCGTTTATGGTGAAACTGATAGATATCCTTTGTACATTAATTCTGCAGTTAATTGTATTCGTTATTGGATTAAGTTGCTACAAATGGAAGATCTGAGATTACCATATAAGGCATACAAAATGTTGTATAATTTAGATGTAATAGGTAAGAAAAATTGGGTATCAAGTGTGCGTATCTGTTTAAATGAAAATGGGTTCGGAGATGTGTGGTTGAATCAAGGTGTGGGTGATGTTCATGTGTTCATTAAAGTCTTTCGTCAACGACTGATTGACTGCAGGTGGCAGAACTGGAACTATCATATTAACAATAGCCAAAGGTTTGACTTTTATAGAACATATTGTAATGGTCATGATTTAAAATGCTATTTAGAACTTGATATGAATCGACAATTGAAATACATCACAGCAAAATTTAGACTTGGTATATCTGATTTGAATGTACATCGTTTAAGATATAGAACCCATAATGATCTGGATTTGTCATGTCCATTATGTAATGTGTCAAAGGAAGATGAAGTCCACTTTGTTCTTTGCTGCCAACAATTACATAACCTTAGAGTAAAATTTATTCAACCAAAGTATTATAGGGAACCTGTTTGTTTAAATTGAATTTGTTAATGTCTTGTACACATCCTGAAGTTATACATAACTTTTCTCTATTCTTGTACAAGGCTTTCAAACTTAGAGAAATAGTCACTTCATAAGTCAGTGTGCTTAATGATCAAATGATTTTTCACTATATTTATCAAACCATGTCTTGTATTGTTCACATTCCCCTTCATAAGGGGCTAAGGCCTATATGAATAAACTATCTGCGTCTGCGTCTGCGTCTCTCTCTCTCTCTCTCTCTCTCCTCTCTCCTCTCTCTCTCTCTCTCTCTCTCTCTCTCTTTGAACCGCTGTGGTCGGTAAGAGCTCCACGCAATGCTACCTGGGCTCACCATCTCTCTCTACTGTCTCTGCTGAGTTCTACGATCTCCTGTAGCCCCTCCCTCCAGACCACTGATCTCAGTGATGTTGGCAATGTATGGTGTTGGTGGTCTGCCTTTTTTCCCCCTTCTGCCCTCAATCTTACTTCGAGAACTGTCGTCGTCAGATTTGTGTATGTGTGTTTCTGTTTTGCATGACAAGCATATCTCGTTTTAATGTCAGCCTAGGTTCTTATTAACATCAATCAATAACTGATAAAACTTTTAGCATGGGATTTTCTTAGTGAATGGGGGATATATTACGGATACCAAACACTCCTTTGGTAATCAATTCTTCTTCTTCTTCTCATTGGTTTAATGTCCCTTTACTACAAGGTGATTTAATCCTTCAACAAAAACACAACTCAAAACATCCCGTGATAAGAATCATTCAAACAAAACCAGACAAAAAAAATCCAACAAAAATTAACAACACCGCACACACACACACAAAAAAACCAGTCCCCAAACCACAAAAACTCCTCAACCTACTACTACTCACTTGTAAGGGTAAGCAGAAAACTCCTTGACTTTGACCTCCTCCGTCTGAGACAAGCGGGATCCTGCCGTGCTGGTCACGGAACTGAGAGAAGGGAAATCCTGAAGCTTCGTGGAGTCCGCGGTAGAAGCCATGGCGGTGGACGCTGGCCTCTTCGTCTCCGCTTTTTGAGATCGCGAGCTGGTGAGGCCGTCCTTGCTCATGGTCTGCCCGGCTGCTCTCTCCGGCCCGGGGCTGCCGTTGTTGTCGTTGTTGTAGTAGCTTTTGGAGACGTTGGGGAGACCCCGCCGCTCCAGTCTCTTCGTCACCGTCCCTCGCCGTCGGCCATAAAGAGAAGGCGTAGACAGGGCGACCGACATAGCTCAAGTCTTCTCTTTATGGCCTGCTTCATCTGCTAGCTGGGTGGGGGGCGATGTCGTCATTTTTGTTTAAAGTTTTGTACAGTGATGTCATAGTTTTTACTTTTGACGTCATTTGTGTGGAGTTCTTGTTTTGTGTGTGTGTGTGATTTGATTTTGA
>CM060342.1:9073255-9075755 GCA_030674155.1 Stramonita haemastoma | reverse complement strand
CACACTCCGACCCGGAATTTTCGCCTCTAGACAGGCGCGTTACCTCTAGACCACTGATCCACCATTAACATGACAGAAAAATATTGCAACATCCGATAATTTTACATATAAAAAAAAAACTTGTGTTGAAAAAACGTGCCTTTATATGGACCACAAATGTGCCTGTTTTGAGTTGGAACAGAGTGCTTTTGATCGAGAAACAAAACTGTTTATGACTTCAGATGCTTGCATACATTACCCGATGGAACAAATGTATTAGTGGATGGGTGGTCTAGAGGTAACGCGCCTTCCTAGAAAGCGAAAAGTCCGGATCGGAGTGTGCGGTGGCTCGAATCCCGTTTGGGCCCCAACTTTTCCCCCGTCCATTATATGGCCATGAGTTCATCCCCATTGATCATCATGCAATAATAAAATTTGCCTCTGACTGGGTAAGCCCCAGTTGCTCTGGTCTCATGGTGACCTCAGATTTGGTTTCCCCGTACACTTCTATGCCTGTGGTGAGTTTGTTTCAAAGCCTTTGGGTTGGAGGTTCGCGGGGGGACGGTCGTTGGAGGGACGTTGTGGTGGTCGCCACCTTGGGTGGGTGACTCACTCAGTTTGGCTTAGCAACCGAGCTAATATTGTCGTTAGTAGGGGGCTTAGTAGGTGGTGTCCTGCGTATGTTGGCTCAGAACAGGCACCACTGAACACCACCAAAGTGACCCAGCAGAAGTGCAGGGCCCCTCTGGCTGGTGGCCCCACATTGATGGGCTCCCTGTGGACTCCCGACCCTGAGGACAAGACAAAACGAATCTGGGTATGGCTGTGGCGGGGAGATTGAAATGAGCGGTGTGGGAACAGCAGTACAGGGAGTTACAGAAGATGAGGTAGCCAAAAAAACCCCAAACCCATCATCATCATTATCATCATCATCAATCCTTTGACCTAGATGATTGTCGGGAGGACACGAGTGATGCTGAAATGAAAAGAAAAACAACCAAAAGTAAACCCTAGACCAAAATGTAACTGGAGCCTTTATTTAAAGTGATGAGATCTTTCATACCATCGAACTTGTGTTGATGTAATCTGCATTTGGCTGTGTAACATGGGTGATGTCAAGCGCTGTGTGACAGTTTGTGACGTTAACGTCAAGCCCCCCCCCCCCCCCCCAACCACCACCACCACCACCAAGATCAGTACACCATGCCACAATTTTGACACAGCGAAATTGTAACACAGCACCGTTGTGACATTTATTTATTTATTATTTATTTATTTATTTATTTGTCTAATCTTTTATTTCGAGGATAATGGAATAAGCATTCATATGCTTTTATACATCCAGTTCCCGTGTGTATGCAGTTTTGTACATTTTTTATCTGTTCCCACCGGCACACAATAGCCTACTCTTCCGAAAAGCGGAACAGGTTTTAACGTGTGCGCAAGATGTTCTGCGTGCGTTCGCACACGGGCCTCAGTTTATAGTCTCATCCGAAGGACTTTTGGGGAGAGGGGAGTCAGCACTGATATTAATTTCAGGAGAAAAATCCCCTCTAACGGGAATCGAACTCGGATCGTCAAATTGCCAGCGCAATGTTCTCACCACTAGGGTTTCCCGTGTCCCCCCCCCCCCCCCCCCCTTGACCCCCCCCCCCCCCCCCCCCACCTAAAAATTGCACGGATCCTGACATGCACGCACGTGAGAGCAGTGTAGTTTGGGGTAAATGCATGTATTACGCGTAGTACATGTTTTTCATCACTTGTTTTTGTTGTCGCAAGATCAGAGGCTTTCGGCATTTGTCGTCTGCGTTTTCCACATGTGCAAATTGTGTGTGTATGTGTGTGTGTGTGTGTGTGTGTGTGTGTGTTCGTGTGTGTGTGTGTGTGTGTGTTTCAAGATTTATAACGCAACGCCTTCAGCCCCTGGGCTTTATCACAGTTCTTGATTTAAACCATTGACGCTGGGGGCAACAGCAAAGTGAGAGGCTGTATGATCAGTGGCTTTCACACTCACGGAATTTCCACTTTATAGCTTAGTCTTTAGTGATCAACTATGACTCTCTGACTAGGAGACTTGACTTGCACAGACCTTATGTGCTGCAACCCAGGGGGCTAGTTAGCCTTTGAAGAACATCTCCAACACTGACTGTCCTTATGCCCTCTTGGTCGAGAGAGTGGGGATGTACTGTGGGCTCCACTGTAATCAAATTTCTGCCCCATTTTTCGAAAGAGCAGCTGCCTCCTCTACTGTTTTGGAGGTCATCGTCGAACACGATGGACAAACAAACAAACAACGCAACCTTCCTCACGACCCCCATACACACACACACACACACACACACACCACACAGCAACACACACAAAACACACACTACACACAAACACACACACACAAAACACACACACACACACACACACACACACCCACACACACACACACACAAAACACACCACACACACACACACCACCACAAACACACACACACACACACACACACACACAACACCCTTGATTTCGCGG
>CM060342.1:9065755-9068255 GCA_030674155.1 Stramonita haemastoma | reverse complement strand
TTAATGTTCATTTTTCTGTTTCTGTTAATCTTTATTTTTTGGCTTTTCTTAAGCGCAGGATATAAGTAGTTTCCTTGTTGATGGTATAGTAACCTACTTTCTTAACCTGGTTAGTTACATAATTGTCATACTTATACTTTTCTCTGTTTTCTTTTTGCTCTTTAAATTTTTTAATTTTTTTTTACCATTTTCTATTGTGGACGAGAATGGTTGCCATTAGATCAACTATTATTCAGTTTACATCATGTGTATTGACCCATCATCATTCAGTTTTCAGTGTGTGAAAATATTGGTCTACATAATTGAAACTGGAACACCATGAAGGGTGGGTCAGCATTGGCGGCAGAACAAGAGCTTGCCAGCCTAACAGAACACCTGAATCAAGGCCTCCAAAAATACACGGCTTGGAAATCAGTGCAGAGAAGACCAAACTGATGACCAGTAACGCCAAGGGCATCCGCACTGATATCAGGGTCAATGACCAGAAACTGGAAATGGTTCAAAGCTTCAAGTACTTGGGAGTCGTTGTATCAGACAAGGGGTCCAAGCCAGAGGTAGTATGCAGGATTGCACAGACAATAACAGCACTGTCAAATCTGAACACCATTTGAAAAGATAAAAATATCTCACTCAACTCCAAGATCGGACCAATGGCTCCCTTGTCATATCCATATTCCTGTATGCCTGTGAATGTGGACCTGACTGCTGATTTGGAGAGAAGAGTACAGGCGGTAGAGATGAGATGCTTCCGGAGACTCTTTGGCATCTCCTACAGAGACCACATAAGCAACGAAGAGGTGCTTAACCGAATCCAGCAAACCATTGGTCCCTACGAAAATCTTCTATCAATCGTAAAGAAGCCTAAACTTAAATTGTACGGCATGTCACAAGATCGAAAGGACTTGCAAAAACAATACTGCAAGGCACTGTCCAAGGAGGAAGAAAAAGAGGAAGACCAAGGAAGAGATGGGAAGACAACATCAGCGAATGGACAGGCCTAAAACTCAACAAAACATTGAGAAAGACAGAATAGAGAGAGGAATGGAGGGAACTGGTTGTCAAGTCTTCAGGGGTGTCCCCACGGTCGTCAGACTAAGGGATAGATAGATATCTGGATAGATAGACAGACAGACAGACAGACCAGCCAGCCAGCCAGCCAGACCAGCCAGCCAGACAATAAATAAATAGATAGACAGACAAACAGACAGATAGATAGATAGATAGATAGATAGACCGATAGACAGACAGACAGACAGATAAATAGATAGGCAGACAAACAGACAGACAGACAAACAGATAGATAGATAGATAGATAGATAGATAGATAGATAGATAGATAGATAGATAGATAGATAGATAGATAGATGTCAAATAAAAGTACATGGATACTAATTCATTATCACCACACACATACAAACACACACAGAGAGACAGAGAGACAGAGAAAGAGACACAGAGAGAGACAGAGAGATAGAGAGCAACATGGTTATGATGATGATAGGTGATTATTACTTCTATGATTGTGTCGTTTCTTCATCGTCATCATCCTCAAACCGATTCGCTTCCTCCTCCTCCTCCTCATCATCATCCTCATCCTCATAACCTGACCTTTTCTTGTACTCCACAGAACCCAAAGAAGAAGAAGAAAAACAACAACAACAATAACAACAAGAAAGAAAAGAAAACCCACCAAACACCACTTTGAACATCAAACCTTCTCCCCCCCAAAAACAACAATCCACTACCAACCCCACACCGATCATCCACACAGAATTTGACCCCTCTCCCCCCAACCCACCACACCCCACCACACCACACACACACCCACCACACCCAGCACCCACACCACACCACCACACCACCCCCACACCCCCACCACCAAAACCACCATCACGGCCATCAACCAGGAAAACGCGGCCCTGGTGCAACAACAACCGACTTCGCCTCGGTTCGCGCCACCCCCTCAGCCGCACAACCTGTCCTCCCCACCCGACCACCCCCAGAAGGACATGGACTCGTCCGGCAACGTCATCATCCTGAACATCGGGGGCAAGATCTTCTGCACCTCCCTGGAGAGTCTCAGCCGCCTCCCGGAGACTCGCCTGGGCCGCATGAGCCGGAGCGGGATGCTGGTGAGCTCCAAAGAGGTGTTCTTCGACAGGAACCCCAAGGTGATGCACGGGATTTTGGATCTCTACCGCACTGGCGAGCTTCACCTGCCTAGCAACCTGTGCAGCAATTTGATCCGGAAGGTGAGTGGGTGTTGTTGGTTTTGTTGTTGTTGTTGTTGTTGTTTTTGGGGGGAAAGGGTCTGTTTGGTTGTTTTCTTCTTTTTTTTGGGGGGTGGGGGGGGGGGGGGGGGGGGGGTCTGTTTGTGATTTGTTTTGTTTAAATGTCCAATCGCTGCTTCGTGATATAGACACACCCGCATTTAAACCTTCACCTCTCTCTCTCTCTCTCTCTATCTCTCTCCTCTCTCTCTCTCTCTCTCTCTCTCTCT
>CM060342.1:9048255-9060755 GCA_030674155.1 Stramonita haemastoma | reverse complement strand
ATGTACAATCTGGAATTAATATTTTGACTTTGACTTGGACGTGCTTTGGGGTCTGTACATATTATTCAAAAAACAAAAGGATCTTGCACACATTTGCTTTCTTTTTCTCTGTAATCTGGCTGTATGTTGATAAGATGATCAATCTGTACTTGAAACATTGTTTCATGTTTTTGATAATTATTTCCCTTCGTTTTTTGTTGATTTTTTAAAAAAGATTTTTCTCCCTAGAGTTCAAGAAGTTACTTTTAGGACCGGGGGGCGTTTTTTGCGTAAGGGAAGTTCTGTTTAAAATCGTGAGTTCAGTGGGTTTTTTAAAATATTTTTTAAAATGTTATTTCAAAGGCAGATCGCAGTAGACAGAATCACTAGCGTATAACTTTGATATAAACTCAACCAGACATCAGTAAGAACCAAGTCAAAGGCTGTGTCAGTTATTCAAGTAAGCTAAGTGCTAAGGCCTTCACTAACATTTTGTTTTACGTTGAGGTTAAGCAGCATCGAGCATGATTAACCAGTGGATGGGTGACCGTTCGCGCGCCTTGGCTTCTGTACAGTCCCCCCAGTTCACCCAGCTGTAAATGGGTACCTCCCATCTTTTGGATCAGGAAGGTAAAGCAGCGAGGGAGAGGAGATGGGCGCCGCCCTCAACATGCTGCCCCCCTTGAGAAGCTGAGGTCTCTGATGCCTCGCTCCCCTACGACTACAAAGGTATGGGACACCGTTACCTTTAATACTTACAGTCTCACAGTGATTCTCAGGTGGGATGAGTGATACAGAGTGCATGTGTTTTAAGTGATCCCCCCCCCCCCGCCCCCCGCCAGGGTGTTAAGCTGGAGAGCGAACAATAACATCAAAATAATGACTAAGATAATATCAACACTACTAGAGATTTTCTTCCATCTTTTTTTTTTCCCAGTGATTTGATAAGCAGAATATGAAACACAAAATCCCGAAGTGTGTAAAAAAAAAAAATCTATGATACTATCATTGTTTTCATGCGAATCTGTATGCATATTTCGTTTTGGTATCATCAGGTGATACGTATCTGTTTCCCCCTTGAGAATGAATCTTCCCACCTTGTCTAGTAGTAGGGATAACGGTTACCTGAGATTTGTTACGTGCCATGTTACAGATGTTCACAAAACGCCTCTGCATCAATATTTTGTTTTCCTAAGAAAGAAATGGCTTTTTCCTACTGAAGGACACCGCGACGTCTTTTGTTGCCGTGGTTTCTAAAAACTAAAACGGTTTTGTTTTTTTGGAGCGCGCAGACTATCTCCATTTATGAAGTCTCCCGGGACAGACTCACACCTGGAACCCCCCCCCCCCCTCCCCCCCTCTGGTAGACAGGTACCACGAGGTTCAAACCCCTAACTCCTCACCCTCTTGAATGGGCGTGTTGCCACTCAACCAATGCACACGTGGGTGGACCAAGTTGTCATCCGAAGTTTTGAGAGAGAGTTTGCAACAGTCAGGTGGATAGCTATGGTCGTTTTGAAAACAACAACATTAAGCATCTTCCTCAAGCGCACCTATGTACACGTGTTCGCACACCTGTGCTCCCAACAGAACGCGTGTTTTGCAATTCCTTTTAAAAAATTTTTTTCCGGCCTATAAACTCGTTTGACCACTCCTAGCGATTTGAAATCAATGACGAGAGAGAGAGGAGAGGGAGGAGAGAGAGAGAGGAGGAGAGGAGAGAGAGAGAGAGAGAGAGAGAGAGAGGAGAGAGAGAGAGAGAGATGAAGATGAATGAATGAGATGAATGATGAATGAATGAATGAATGAATGAATGAATGAATGATCCTTATTTTTCAAGGGTTACAGAGTATTACATACTTTTTCAGGAGAAGGTAAGAGAGAGAGAGAGGAGAGAGAGAGGAGAGAGAGAGAGAGAGAGAGACAGAAAAGAGAGAGACAGGGGAACAGAGAGAGACAGAGAGACAGAGAGACAGAAGATTAAATCAGAGAGAAAGAGAAGAGACACACAAAGAAAGAATATAGTACAGAAAAAAAAGTCCAGAGAAAGTATGAAAACTTAAAAGGTATTCTTTGTGATATCCATTTGTTGCAGAATAAGTGGATTCTGTCGGAAAGTTGTTCAAATTAATGGTATTGGGGACTAAACAGTGCGGTGAGCATCTGGCTTGTTAGCTACTGCCGAGCGGGTCTTTAGTACGTCTGTAGGGAGCTCTTGGATTACACACACACACACACGCGCGCCACACACACACACACACACACACACACACACACACACACACACACACACACACACACACACACACACATACACCACACACCGTTTTCAGTCTGGGGGTAAAGTCCCTATGGTGTGTGACTTAGGCGATACTAAAATATTCCGATTATGACTCAACACCATATCGGACCACCCCACGTGTCGGCACGCACGCACCACACACCCCACACCACACACACACACACACACACACACACACACACACACACACACCACACCCCACAAATTTTCGTAAGAGTAGGCCATTGTGTGCCAGTGGGAACGATACCATTTACAAAACTGCATACACACGGGGACTGGATATAAAAAAGAAGCAAATGAATGCTTATTCCATTATCTTTGATATAAAACAAATAAATAAAACAACACACACACATAAAGCACACACACACACACATACACACACAAAACACAACACACACACACACACACACACACACACACACACACACACACACACACACACACAACACACACACACACGCCGCGTGCACACACACACACACACACACAACACACACAACACACTCACACACACACACACAACAACAACAACAACAACAACACACACACACCCATCACCACCCCACCCACCCCCCCACACACACACACAGCACAGAGCACAGAAAAAGATACTTAGGGCGACTCTTGGCAACTACTGTAACAGCTGGTACTTCTCATTAATGTAACGACCCTAGCTATGCAGAAAGAGAGCACACAACATTAGACAAATATCTGTCCACAGCTGATGCCTGCAGCCAATCCTTTCAACAACAACAAAAAATAAAAAAATAATAATGATAATGACCATCAATAAGAGTTGGGGAAAGTTTCTTCCCAAACTTTTCTTTTTTTTGACACTTAAGGTAAATGACTAGGATGTCTAATGTTGACCACGACAATGGCGGCTAATTGTTTATTATCGTCGTTGTCATCATCGTCGTCACCATCATTATCAGCATCCATCAACATCATCGTCGTTGTCGTCATCATCATCGTGTCGTCGTCATCATCATCATCACCACACTAGCATCATTATCACCGCCACCATCATCATTATTTCATAATCATCATTAAATCATCATCGTCATCGTCATCATCATCATCAACATGAACATCTTCATCATCATTACATCATCATCATCAGCAGCACGCAGCAGCAGCAGCAGCAGCAGCAGCAGCAGCAACATCATTGTTATCATCACGTCGTCGCGTCGTCGTCGTCGTCCTCTCCTCCTCCTCCTCTCATCATCATTCTCTTCTTCTCTTCTTTCTTCTTCTTCTTCTCTTTCTTCTTCTTCTTCTTCTTCATTCTTTTTAAGTTCAGACAGCAACTATTGTTGTCTGTCATATAAGCGAAAACGCGTCACGCTGCCGTTAAGCGCCTGGCAAGTCAGACCCCGCGCATCTGACTTCTTCGGCAATGGGAGAGAATAGTTATCTGTTAAGTATTTCTGGATAAAAGGAAAAAACTGAAGAAGAGTGAACCAAGGAGGCAGCAAAATAGACGAGAAGGAGGTGATAGAAAGGAGAAAAAAAAAAATGCAGAAACGAAGAGAGGGATAGCAAAGAGGGAATTCCTGGCACAGAATTTGCAGAAGACGGGGATGCTATTTATACTGACGGACCCCTGCATCCTTTACTGGGGTTGCGACAGTAATTGGACTAGTACAGGAAGATGTCTGTTCCCAGAAAAAAAATTCCTGTACAAAAAGAAGTGAAGTGAGGGGGAGAGGGGGGAGGGGGAAGCTAACGACAAAGAGAGAGTGAACAAAATATCGACACACCACGACCTTCTAGCGGAAAAGTAAGCTAGCTTAATGAAGAGATTTGTGTAGAGAGAAACTTTAGAGGTACTAGGTGACCGGTAATTCTGATTAGCAATGTCTGCATTCCTTTTCTTTTCTGTCGTTCTTTTTTGTGTTTGTTTGCTTTTCTTTTTTGTTTCTTTCTAATGGTTTTTTTTCTCTTTCTTTGTTTGTTTCTTTCTATGTTCTTTCTAATGTTTTTCTTTCTTATCTGTCTATCTATCTATCTACCTATCTACCTATCTATCTATCTATCTATCTATCTATCTATCTATCTATCTATCTATCTATCTATCTATCTATCTATCTATCTATCTATCTGTTATCTGTTTATCTAGTCTCATTGTCTGTCTGTCTGTCTGTCTATCTACTTACCTACCTACCTACTTACCTGGCCTATTTTCTACCTACTTATATGCCTACCTACCTTCCTACCTACCCACCCCCTATCTATCTATCTATCTATCTATCTATCTATCTATCTATCTATCTATCTATCTATCTATCTATCTATCTATCTATCTATCTATCTATCTCTATTTCTGTCTGTCGATCTGTCTGTCTGTCTCTTTCGGCACCTGCCTCTCTCTTTGTCTCACCCATGCTATCTCTGTCTCTCCCTTTACACACACACACACACACACACACACACACACACACACACACACACACACACACACACACACACACACACACACACACCACACACACACACACACACACACACACACACACACACACACACACACACACACACACAACACACAATACACATTTCTAATCCGTTAACTCCACTTGCGTGGACTGTGTCCATTGACGTGGCTGTGCTTGTAATACGTCAGAGCTGAGCAGACTGCCAGTCCACACGGACCTAGCTGTCTGCTCTCTCTCCCTCCCCCCCCTCCCTCCTCTCCCCATTCATCACCTCAAGCTCCGCAATGACGCATCCCCTCATCCCTTCAATCAAGAGGCAGGGCCAACTTTTGCCTGTCACCTTCCGGATGGCTGGCACTGTCTGAGTGGTAACAGACTCTCTCTGTGTTGCGACTGTTTCGCGCCTACGCTGACTTTTCAGTTTTTGTGTGTGGTAGCTGACGTGGCCACTTGATCTGATGTCAACTGAAGAGTTGAGTTTGGGTTGAAAAGTATGTCGTGCACATAAAGAGATAGTCAAGTCAAGTGAAGTGAAGTGAAATCAAGTCAAGTCAAGTCAAGTTAAAAGCACTTTAATCATCCCATGAAGGGCAGTTACAATACTGACAGGCATTTTGATACGAATCATTAATATCAAAAGACACAAGATAGCTCACATTTCATATTTGGTTCAAAACAATCTTAAGATAACTTCCAAGTAAAAATGTCACAACACACAGACACAGACACAGACACAGACACACACACACACACACGCACACACACACACACACACACACACACACACACACACACACACACACACACACACACACACTCACACACAGACACAGACAGACACACACACACACACACACACACACACACACACACACACACACACACACACACACACACACACACACCACACACACACACACACACACACACACACACCAAAGAAGCGACTTGATAAACATAAGTCCTACAAGGCGGAGTTCGCAATAACAAGAAAGTCAACATTCTAGCAGACTCCCCTAGCAGTAGCAGTATAGACACATGGCAACGTTGCCTCGAGGTGCTATGTTAAAAATCTAAGGTCATGTGTACGAATCCAGAATCCAAGTCGAAGCAGAAAATGACAGGCACAGGAGGTCACCCACAGATCGTGGACAAGGTGCTGCCTGGCCCAAAGAATTGTCAGAAAGGGGTGTTCTTCTCTGAAGACCTCTGTTGCTGGTCCTTTCAGCCTTTCTCTCCGTCTTGTTTTCCTACCTCGGCTAGAATCGGAAAGAATAGTTCAGTGGTCAGAGCTCTCGCTTTCCCCAAGCTAAGGTTAAGCAGCGTCGAGCGTGGTTACCGAGTGGATGGGTGACCGTTTGCGCGTCTTGGCTTCAGTATAGTCCCCCAGTCCATCCACTTGTCAAAGGGTACTTGCCCTCTTTAGAGTTAGGGAAGGTAAACAGCGAGGGAGAGGAGATGGGTTCCGCCCTCAATATGCTGGCCTCTAGAGAGCTGAGGTCTCTGATGCCTCGCTTCCCTACGACCACATAGGTTGTGGGACACCTGTACCTTTTTTTCTTCCTCGGCTAAGAGCTCCGAGGTTAGGTTCACCAACAGTGAGAGTTTTGTGTATACGAGTAATTATTTCCCCCACCATGAATGTAACTGCATTCCGACTTCGATGGTGGGAATTTAACTTACCTGTTTTGCCAGAACATTCTGGAGGTATTTCCCTGCTCTTCCTCTTTCTGTTTAATTGTCGTGGGTTCCGTTCACGTGTACAAGTTCGTTATGACTGGGTCCGACTTGTTTAGAGTCTCCTCCAAACCGGTTGAGATTCAACTCTATCTTTTTTTTTTAGTCAAACTGGGATAAAAAAAAAAAAAAAAAAAAAGGGCAAGGCTGGGGATGGAACCCAGAACCTCACAGTTTATTTTGTTAGGCAGGTGAACGTCTAAACCGTCGTACCAACTTCGTTGTTTGTTTGTTTTTGTGACTGGAATGTTAGGCTGGAAGTTTATCAGACATCATGGTGAGGTATGTCTACAAAGAGCTGAGAAAGAATGGGAAGAAACAGGAATATTTATGCTGGAAATGAGGTATATTTTTTTCCGTTTCGTGGACCTGTGAATTTTACAGAATTCCTAAGCATTGCTGTATGTGCCTGCGTTTGTTAAAGTTTAAAAAAAGCCAAGATAGACTATGACAAAAGAATACAATACTGTCATAAATCTTGAAGCCCAAACTAAACTTTTATGATATAACTTTGTTGTGTTTTTTTTTATTACACAGCAGAAATGAAAAAAATATTTCACAGGTGATAGAAAATGAATACAGATCTGCGTTGAGGGAACAAAAATAAAAACAACGCAAGCAAAAAAAAATTAGTTACGCAGGAGAGGGAGAGAGAGAGAGAGGAGAGAGAGAGAGAGAGAGAGAGAGAGAGAGAGAGAGAGAGAGAGAGAGAGAGAGAGAGAGATGACAAACAACGAAAATGCTAAAAAAAAAAAAAACCACCTACCACACAAAAAGTGGGAACACAGGCGGCAGATGACTCACACCAGACTATCTTCATCTCCCTCACCCCCACCCCACTCCCTCAGTCCCTCCCTCGCCCTCTCTCCCCTCCCTCCCTCCCCACCCACCCTTTGCTTTCTCCGTTCGATCTGTGTTCGAACATCTGGATTGACAGTACAGACAAACGGGTGAGGAGGTAGGCTATCCATCATTTGCTGGACAGGGTGACACACGGAAGACATAGATGGATAGGGGGTGGCTATTTCGCCCGGGTCTTGACACATTAACTGCAGCTGCTTGCATTTAGGAAACTTGGCCACTGTAAATGTGGGGCACTGCCCGATTGTGTGTGTGTTGTGTGTGTGTGTGTGTGTGGTGTGTGTGTGTGTGTGTGTGTGTGTGTGTGTGTGTGTAGTGTGTGTGTGTGTGTGTGTTGTTGTGTGTGTGGTGTGTGTGTGTTGTGTTGTGTGTGTGTGTGTGTGTGTTTCCACACGGGCTGACTGATTTTTCATAGCTTTTTTTGGAGGAGGAAAAACGATAGTCATTGGAGAAAAAAAATTCAAGCCCCTTCCCCCTCTATCCCCACCCCATCCCAAAAAAGTAAACATTTCCATATTTACATTCCCCCCCCCTCCCACCTTTCGAATTGATCACGCTTGGACTTTAGAACTATGTCCTTGTCAAATCGGACAGACGAACTGAGGAATAAACATTGACATACACTCATTGGAGGGCAACAAAGTTCAACTTTGTTATTGTGATGATGTCATTTTGCTGGGAGGGAAAGGGAGGGAGGAGGGGGTTGTTGCTATTCCCCCCCCCCCACTCTTTTTTGTAGGGTGTAGTGTAGATAATTATTTATTGTCGTCTGTTACTTCCTCATTTCTTTAGTTGTGTTGTTTCAGCAGTCGAATATTTTGTTTGGGCGTAGTCAGCTTTTTTTCTTTTTGAATTGAGACAGATGTGACAGTTCAGTTCTGCTGCTGTTTGCAGTAAACGTAATCTGATTGATCGGGATGCAAAAAACCTGTGCAGGAGAGAGCTGTTCAAGTTGATGAATACATAATTGTTGCACAGCTGGGGGCAGTACTATACTCCAAGGTTGTTGTCCAGTGGTCTATCTGAAGAATGGCCGTGTTTTGAGGTTTACGTGGATGATGTGGATGGTGGGGATGATGTGGATGGTGAGGATGATGTGGATGATGAGGATGATGTGGATGATGATGCGGTGATGATGATGGATGGTAGATGGTGTGGATGATGAAGATGGTGAGGATGATGTGGTGTGTGAGATGTGTGGATGGTGAGATGTGTGGATGTTGGATGATGGATGATGTGGAAGATGATGATGATTTGGATTGGTGATGTGACAGTGAGGATGGTGTGGATGATGTGGATGGTGAGGAAAGATGTGATAGTTGTGAATTGATGGCTGGACCTTGACGTTTCTGAACCACCCATATCGTACATCTCTTCTTGAAGGACCGTCCATCTTAGCTGTTGAATCTAACGGTGATCTCTTCTACCCAACCTAACGAATATGCTGTGTTGGAGAATCTGTAGTCTCATGGGAAGATTCTAGTTACCATCTAAATTGCCATCTTCTTAGCTGTTGAATCTAATTTTGATCTCTTCTAACCAAACCAACCAAATATGCTGTGTTGGAGCATCTCTAGTCTCATGGAGGAAGATTCGAGGTCCATGCTGAATGTCCATCTTCGTAGCTGTTAGATCTTGCGTTGATTTCTTATACCCAACCTAACTTGTATGCTATGTGGAGAAGCTGTAGCCTCATGGAAGATTCTAGGTACATACTAAGTTGCCAACTTCTTAGCTGTTGAAACTAATTTTGATCTCTTCTAACCAATTTACCTAGAATGCCATGTTGGAGAATCTGTAGTCTAACGGAGGAAGATTCGAGGTCCATGCTGAATGTCCATCTTCGTAGCTGTTGAATCTAACCTTGATCTCATTTATCCGTTCTACTCAGTATGCTATGTTGGAGAAGTTCTAGTCTCATGGAAGATTCTCCCAGGTTCTGAATTACCCTCACCTCAATGCAGTTCGTTCACCAAGGTGTGGTCACCTGCTCATGTTGCAGATGCTTCACCCCACAGGTGAGAACTTGTGGCCAGAGGGTGACAAATAGTAATTGCCCTTCAGGGGATGATTTAAATGTTTTTGACTTGACTTGAAAGAAAATCTACTGAAAGTACAGTGCGGTTTCTGCTCTGGCCACAGAACAGTGTACATAGACTTTGCTGATCGCTTTATACAAGATAGCTGCTTCTTTCAGCAGAATTTGGAGCTGTACAGACTTCTTTGACTTTGCCAAGGCATTTGATACCGTCAACAACAACAACAAAAGCACTTTGAGTTATCCTGTCAAAGCTTGGATGCCCGAAGATTTTCTAAGCTGATTCACCTAATCCATGATGAGATGATGGGACTCGCACTCAGTGGGGGAAACTAACGATCCTTTTAGGGATCTCTAACCGAGTCAAGCAGTGATCTGTGCTGGCCCCTGTGCTGTTTAACCTCTTAGTTATTATATGTATGCAGACACCTTGATCAGAGTGTAAAAGGTAGACAGGACACTCTTATAATTTTTGTCTGCTAAATATCAATGGAGAGAACCAATCTGGGCTGCACTCTGCTATGGTCAAGTGCTGGCAAGGATTAAGAGTTAGCTAGTCCGTGATGAGTTTGCTGCTGAAGCCTGCTGTCTTTTAGAGCTCCCCAGCAGCCTAAGTAACGGCAGAAGTAAAAGGTAAAGGTGTCCCATAACCTAGGCGGTCGTAGAGGTGCGAGGCATCAGAGACCTCAGCTTCTCTAGGGGGCCAGCATATTGAGAGCGCGCCCATCTCCTCTCCCTCGCTGCTTTACCTTCCCTGACCCTAAAGAGGGCAGGTACCCATTTACAGCTGGGTGGACTAGGGGGACTATACTGAAGCCAAGGCGCGACAAACTGTCACCCATCCAACTGGTAGCCACGCTCGACGCTGCTTAACTTGACTTGGGAAATGCGAGCGCTCTGACCACTGAGCTATCCCCCCCCCCCCCCCCCGAAAAGTGAAAAAAGGCAGAAGAGATACTATAGCAAATTTCTCTTCAGTCCTTTTTTGTCACCTCTCACTTTCCATTGAAGAAACAAAGCTGACAACAGGGAGAGCTTCAAATATTTTTTTTGTATTTTGTATTCTATATCACTTTAAGTCACGACAGATTTCTCCGCGTGAAATTCGGGCTGCTCTCTGGCCCGGGGGGGGGGGGGGGGGGGGGGGGCGGGAGCGCGTTGCCACACAAGAGCAGCACCACCCATTATTTTTTTCTTTTCCTGTCCGCAACTCTAATTGCTTCCCTATTAGAGTGGCTTTTTGTTACATAAACTTTGCCAGGGACACCTCTCTTGTTGCCTTGGGTTCTTTTACGTGCGCTAAATATTTTTTGTGTAGCACACGGAACACACACACACAACACACACACACACACACACACACACACACACACACACACACACACACACACACACACACACACACACACACACAGAAGAGAGAGAGAGAGAGAGAGAGAGAGAGACAAGAGACAGACAGCAGACAGACAGACAGACACAGACAACACACACACACACACACACACACACACACACACACACACACACACACACACACACACACACACACACACAGATACATACGTCGATACATGGAGAGAATGACAGAGACAGAGAGACAAAGACAGAGAGTCTAACAAACCCTGCTTAATGGATAGACCTTAAAACGAAGACCCAACACCTACTCCAATAACTGCAAATAGCCGAGCCAGATGTTCCACACATACCCAGATGCCAGAACATTGAAGGAGGAGGAGGAGGTGGGCACAACACAAGGGGGAGGGGAGGAGGAGGAGAGGAGGAGATGGAGGAGGCTGAATGACTGAAAGTCAAAAAGTGACAGATCATTGCTGCATATAGGTCTCTTTTGAAAGGAGAGGCGTCTAAACTTAGAACCGCTGATTCGTCTTAGACTAGAATTATCTGGCGAGTGGGGGGGGGGGGGGGGGGGGGGGGGGGGTGGGGGGGGGGGGGGGGGGGGGGGGGGGGGGGGGGGGGGGGGGAAATGGTTGGGGGGGGGGGGGAGTGAGGGTATTTTGACTCAGCCGTCCCTCCATCTAAGCTGTCCCTCTCTATTCCAGTGACGCACATATGCGCGCGCGAGCCACACACACACATACACACACACTCATACACACATGCACGCACCACGCACACACACACACACTCATATACACACGCATGCATACACACGTCATGCATGCGCGTGCACGCACGCGCGCAACAACACACACACACACACACACACACACACACACACACACACACACACACACACACACACATTGGAGCAGGACACAGACGATTATTTCCAAAATAGACATGCATGCAAGGACAGGTACAATATACATGTTTGATCACAGAAATATTACACTGTAACATATCAAAACATTGTGACAGACAAAACATTTTGAAGAAAACAATTGAAAGACTACATACATCATCGTTTTTATTTTTTTCAAGAACATCAAAGAGAAAAAAACCTCATATGCGTGAAAAATCGATATAAATATAATGCACATACAATATTTTAATTTTTCCCCCCGTAAATATTTGAAATAGTGTGTCTGTCAACAATCAAGGAGGAATGAAGGGAACAGCATTTTTTTTTTTTTTGGGGGGGGGGGGGGGAGGAGGGAAAGAAGGAGAACGCAGAGAGGTATTGAGAGCAGCTGGAATGCAATTAGGGTTATTTTCATTTTATTCTTGACAAACTTGACTGTCGTTCGTTTACAGTAGTTAAAAAATTGTTTGTTTTTCGTCTTCATCCTTATCATTTTCTTCTTCTTTCTTTCCTTCTTCTGCTTTCTTTCTTTCTTTCTTTCTTTTCTTTCTTCTTCTTCTTCTCCCTTTTCTTCTTCTTCTTCTTCTTCTTCTTCTTCTTCTTCTTCTTCTTCTTTCTTCTTCTTTATTTCTGTCTTTCTTTCTTTCTTCCTTTATTTGTCCTCTTCGTCGAACGCTCAACCCCCCCCCCCCCCCAAAAAAAAAAAAATTTTTTTTTTAAAAAATGTATCTACTCACAACTTCTGTACATGTTGCATTGCAAAAGTGAAATATGAACATTACAGAAAAATTCTTTAAAAAGTAGAGATATCTTTGTTTGTAACTGTCTCTTGAATGTAAAAAATAAAATACCTAGCTACTTAGTGTATGGAAAGTTATG
>CM060342.1:9000755-9035755 GCA_030674155.1 Stramonita haemastoma | reverse complement strand
ACACTAACACTGACACACAGGTTTATTGCCCATACAGCATTACAGCCCTGTAGACAAGGGGGAATAACAAGTTCAGATAAAATTGTGTAACATAATAACATTTTTTTTCAAATTTTCCTCTCACTCCACACTTATATATACCACTTGAGAGAGAGAGAGAGAGAGAGAGAGAGAGAGAGAGAGAGAGAGAGAGAGAGAGAGAAGAGAGAGAGAGAGAGAGAGAGACATGGGCTTCCCTATCTATTCATTCCTGAGCAATCATTCTTGCTAATTTGTAGATGTAAGATCATTCTTATCATCTGTCTCCCGATGTGTTCATTTTTCACGTTTACAAGAACTCTTTATCAAGCTGGGACAACTTTCTAGTAGAAAGCAGAGGTAGATTGACAGTAGATAGCAAGTCAGTCCTACGTTTTCTTGAAAGATGATGCTCCCCCCCACATTAGTGTATGACGTCACAGTTAATTCTGCATGATTAATATTACGATAAAGTAACGAACTCTCACAAGCAGTACACAAGTGCTTTGAGAAACGAACATTGAGAAGCAAAACTGTAAAATTCTTATAGTGCCTTCCCGCCATTTGTGCCTTCTCGACATTTGTACCTCCTGTTTTCGCGCCATTTGTGCATTTCGCCTTCGTGCCTGTTGTGCCTTCCCGCCTTTTGTGCCATCCACCTTCCATCCAAATGTGCCTTCTACTTTCCTGCAAGTTATCTTCAACTTTCCAGTCAGTTGTGTTTCCCATCTTTGCGCCAATAGTGTCTTCGCCTTCCGCCAATACTATCTTCAACCTTCCCGCCAATAGTGTCTCCACAGTGTCTTCCACCTTCCCGCAAATAGTGTCTTCTACAGTATCTTCCATCTTCCTGCCAACTGTATCTTCCACCTTCCTGCCAATTGTATCTTCCACCTTCCGCCAAATGTTTCTTCCACCTTCCAGCCAAATGTATCTTCCACCTTCCTGCCAATTGTATTTTCCACCTTCCCACCAATAGTGTCTTCCGCCTTCCCGCCAATAGTGTCTTCCGCCTTCCAGCCAAATGTATCTTCCACCTTCCCGCCAATAGTATCTTCTACAGTATTTTCCACCTTCCTGCCAATTGTATCTTCCGCCTTCCCGCCAATAGTATCTCCCACCTTTCCGCCAATAGTGTCTTCCACCTTCCCGCCAATAGTGTCTTCCACCTTCCCGCCAATAGTGTCTTCCACCTTCCCGCCAATAGTGTCTTCCACCTTCCCGCCAATAGTATCTTCCACATTCCCGCCAATAGTGTCTTCCACCTTCCCGCCAATAGTGTCTTCCACCTTCCCGCCGATAGTGTCTTCCACCTTCCCGCCAAATGTATCTTCCACCTTCTCGCCAATAGCATCTTCTGCCTTCCCGCCAATAGTGTCTTCCTCAGTGTCTTCCGCCTTCCCCGCCAATAGTGTCATCCTCAGTGTCTTCCGCCTTTCCCGCCAATAGTGTCTTCCACCTTCCCGCCAATAGTGTCTTCCACCTTCCCGCCAATAGTGTCTTCCACCTTCCCGTCCATTGTGTTATGATCTTCCACCTTCCCTTCACGTTGTGCCTTCCCACCCATGTGTGCCTTCCCACCCGTTTGTGCCTTCCCACCCATTTGTGCCTTCCCACCCATTTGTGCCTTCCCACCCGTTTGTGCCTTCCCACCCATTTGTGCCCCATTTGTGCCCTCCCACCCATTTGTGCCCTCCCACCCATTTGTGCCCTCCCACCCATTTTGTGCCTTCCCACCCATTTGTGCCATCCCACCCATTTGTGCCATCCCACCCACTTGTGCCTTCCCACCCACTTGTCCTTCCCACCCATGTGTGCCATCCCACCCATTTGTGCCTTTTGTGCCTTCCCACCCATGTTGTGCCATCCCACCCATTTGTGCCTTTTGTGCCTTCCCACCCATGTGTGCCATCCCACCCATTTGTGCCTTTTGTGCCTTCCCACCCATGTGTGCCATCCCACCCATTTGTGCCTTTTGTGCCTTCCCACCCATGTGTGCCATCCCACCCATTTGTGCCTTTTGTGCCTTCCCACCCATTTCCTTCCCACCCATTTGTGCCTTCCCACCCATTTGTGCCCCATTTGTGCCTTCCCACCCATTTGTGCCCTCCCACCCGTTTGTGCCTTATAATGATAATAATAATAATAATAATACATGGAACTTATATAGCGCTGTATCTTGTAAAAACAAATCAAAGGGCTTGCATTCGACCTATACATCACACAAGCAATCAATAACAATCAGTGGTCCTAGTAAATTCGAACGTACTCACACACACGCAAGCGTGCACACACCGCACACACACACACACGCACGCACGCACACACACACGCGCGCGCACCCTTCCCACCCCTTTGTGCCTTCTCACTGGTTGTGCCTTCTTTTTCTTTATTCTTTTGTATCGAGGATAATGGGATAAGCACTCATGTGCTTTTTTTCATCCAGTCCCCGTGTGTATGCAGTTGTGTAAATATTGTCATCTGTTCCCACCCGGCACACAATGGCCTACTCTTACGAAACAGGATTTAACGTGTGCGCAAGATGTTCTGCGTGCGTTCGCACACGGGCCTCGGTTTACAGTCTCATCCTAAAGACTTTTAGGGAGAGTGGAGTCAGCACTGATGTTAACCGCAGGGGAAAAATCCACTCGAACGGGAATCGAACGGGTTGTCAAATTGCCAATGCAATGTTCTGACCACTAGGCTATCCCGCCCCCCCTCACCAGTTGTGCCTTTCCTCTTATTGTGTTTTCTGCCTTCCCACCAGTTATGCCTTTCCTGCTGGTTGTCCATTCTCACCAGTGTCTGTGGTGAGTGTGGAAAACAGCTGGGATTCTTCTTTTTTTTTTTTTTAATGGATTGGACAAGGTCATCTGAGTCCAGTGGGTTTTATTCTGATGATCAACTCACAGAGTTGATACAATTCTCCCAGTCTTGTGCGCTGGGTCATGTTGAATGAGGTACAGTGATAACACTTGGCCATGATTATGTCACAGTTCATTAGCGGAGATTGGCAAGACTGACAATACGTGAATGTGCCATGACACTCAAATGCTTTTTTGTTTGGTTTAAACAGTCTTTGATCGAAGAAAGATTGAGGACGACAGTGTGTGATATTGACAGGACAAGCCAACAAGTAAAATCATAATCTTCCTGTCAAGACATATATATCTATATATATCATATATCTATTATCTAATATCTCTCTCTCTCTCTCTCTCTCTCTCTCTCTCTCTCTCTCTTCTCTCTCTCTCTCTTCTCCTCTCTCTCTCTCTCTCTCTCTCTCTCTCTCTCTTTACAAGTTTTGACGGATGACTTTACAATGTTTTTAACAATGCTCGACTATTTCACACGCTATTCTAATTGTGTGTGTGTGTGTGTGTGTGTGTGTGTGTGTGTGTGTGTGTGTGTGTGTGTGTGTGTGTGTGTGTGTGTGTGTGTACGCGCGTGCGTGCGTGCGTGCGTGCTTGCGTGCATGTTTCCTAAGCATCCATGTATGTGCTCACGTGCATGTGGACAAGAAGATAATATACAAATATGCCTTCACCTTATTTCCTCATAACTTTACGCATTATGTCTGTTCTGATTTTCACAGTCAAAACCTGCTGTTTATCATCCCCTCTCTCCTCTCATTTATGTGTTGCTGTTTTACAGCTAAAAAGCTTTTCAGACAGTCAGCACAATCTAGACAAAGTAGAGAGCTAGATTTCCACAAGGATTGGGAACAATCGCAACCACGTTTTGTTTTGTGTTGTTTTGGTGTGTTTTTTTTCGAAAAGATGCGCAAAAAGTGTCAGTATGACGTCACAGTTGTTTCTGCATAATTGATCTGCCGACTAAATCTGCCTTCAGGGGCTTTTGCACGTGCGTTTTGTAGAAAGTTCTTATCCACGGTGTCTGTACAGCCCCCAAAAGCCTTCCAGCTAGTATTGTGCTTTGAGTTGAGGAAACTGATGGATTTGGGATTGCGACAGTGAGTTGAGTGCATTGGATGGTTGGTGACCTTCCTTCTTCGCGCTAGAAACACTCTGGTTGTCACGTTAACTGCAGCCATGTGATTTCTGCTATGACGTTTTTTCGAATAATGACCTATATACCTTCAGAATGATGTCACAGTGTGAGGCCACTGACTAGGGGAGATATAGGTTAGTATTTAAAGTAGGTAAGGATGTTTGCATTTCAATCTGTTATTTGGAAGGCACACTCCTGCTTGACGCGGCAAAACCTGGTATCTTCAACAGATGGAATAGGAATAAACATTATTGTAATTAGTAGATAGGATTTACTAAAAGAATTGCCTTCACAAGTACAAAGGTAAAGGTGTCCCATAACCTGTGTGGTCGTAGGGGAGCGCGAGGCATCAGAGACCTCAGCTTCTCTAGGGGCTAGCATATTGAAGGTGGCACCCAACTCCTCTCCCTCGCTGCTTTACCTTCCCTGACCCTAAAGAGGGCAGGAACCCATTTACAGCTGGCTGAACTGGGGGAATGTACTGAAGCGCAGGCGCGCAAACAGTCACCCATCCACTTGGTAACAACGCTCGATGCTGCTTAACCTTAGCTTGGGTAAAGCGAGTGCTCTGACCACTGAGCTATCCCGTCCCCAGTAAAAATGAAAAAAAACCTAAGATGTGCAAGCACAATTTTTCTTTGAAGAAAGACTATCTCAAACTTTCCTTTGGACATAATTTTTCATGGCCTGGTCTACAGTGAACAAGAAATCACTATCTTCATTTAAAAGTCTGGATCTAACCATGCTATATATGTGAAGTATAGATATTGAAGAAAACATAGAAATTAGTGCAGGGAAGACCAATTATTCATTTACCAGCCACAACTTCGCCATCGCTCACCTAAATAACCATTAAAAGAAACTCGAGTTCAACTTTTCAGCCATCTGTGATTTGTCTTAAGCTATGAAATATTCAAGCAAAAAAAAATTCCCCGAAGTCGGAATGCGGCTACCTTCATGGTAGGCAAAAAAGGTCGTATACTGAAAATTTTACCTTTGGTGAACCTCGGAGTTCTAGCCAAGGAAGCCTATAAAAAAAAAAACCACCCCAACCCGTTGGGATAGTGGGAGCTCTTTTCCTTTAAACAGCATCTCCACTTTGTGGAAATTGTGTGCTAGGAATTTCTCCTTTTCGATCACTCCCTGTGTTCCTACCTTTTACCTTACCCCCCTCCTCTCCCTTTGTTTTCACTCTCTGTGTCTGTGTCTGCTGTCTGTCTGTCTGTCTGTCTGTCAGCCTGTCTGTCTCTGTCTGTCTGTCTATGCCTGTCCCTGTCTCATTCTCTCTATGTCTGTCTGTCAGCCTGTCTCTGTTCACTTCTCCCTCCCTCCCTCTCCTCCCTCTCTCTCTCTCTCTCTCTCTCCTCTCTCTCTCTCTTCTCTCTCTCTCTCTCTCTCTCTCTCTCTCTCTCTCTCTCGTTATGTCTGCCTACCCAAGCCTAAACTCCTGCTTTTTTTTTCTCTCAAGCAAATCTGTTTGTTTTTTTTTCTTACGAACTTCGTAATGAGCTGCCCTGAAGTCGGAAAATGTCGGTTGAGGCCAGCAGGCAGACCTCCTGCAGAGTGACAGGCACAGGAGAAGACCAGGCACTACACATCTACCCACTATATTATGGCCATGACCTAACTGAAAAATCATCTCGAGTGCAGCATATTGCATTAGTATTATCCAGCCTGAAATCTTGTGTATATAGAAAAAGACAAGAACGTCTATGTACGGCTCATTTCTGTATGCGTTGGTTTTTGTAAACATGTTAGAGAACATAGAGCCTATCTATGACAGCAGAATATTGCAACAAAAGCTCCAAGCCCTGAAAAGCGTTGAGTTATTGTGGCATATCATTTATTCTTTTATTTTTTATATCGAGGATAATGGAATAAGCACTCATGTGGTTTTTTCATCCAGTCCCCGTGTATATGCAGTTTTGTCAATCTTGTCATACGTTTCCTACCGGCACACAAAGCGGAACAGGATTTAACGTGTGCGCAAGATGTTCTGCGTGCTTTCGCACAAGGGCCTCGGTTTATAGTCTCATCCAAGGACTTTTGGGGTGAGTGGAGTCTGCACTGGTGTTAACTCCAGGGGGAAAATCCCCTCGAACAGGAATCGAACCTGGGTCGTGAAATTGCGAGCGTAATGTTCTGACCACTAGGCTATCCCGTCCCGTGTTGAATTTGTTAGGTTAAAAAGCAGGTCAGTGCTCATCACATGATTAAAACTGCAGATTATAACTGCGAAACTTATACAGATTAAATCAGGGTTTAAAACCAACTCTATTGTCTTTCCTCGTATCTTTGCCCTGGTCAACCATAATGGTCAACTGAAGACGGTCACCGCGTTTTTTGTGTGTGTGTGTTTTTTTTTTATTTTTTTATCTAGATCTGGATCTCTAGATCTAAATGTTGCGGCTAAGAATAAAGTACTTTCTTAATGGAAAGCAAGAAAAACGAATACTCCATTTCTATCTATCTATCCCCTAGTCTGGCGACCGTAGGGGCACCCATAAAGACTTGACAACCAGTTTTCTCCATTCCTCCCTCTGTTCTGCCTTTCTCGGGGTTTTGTTGTTTCATTTATGATTTACGAATACTTTTTGGGGGGCAAAATTAACTTAACAGCGGTAGATCTGGAGTTTGTTTTTCGTGAGCACTTAACTTTAGAACAATGCTTCCAAATATGTAGATCTGTGACGAAAATGATCATACTGATGAGTTTTGTTTTTCAATTTAGGAAGTTTTGATCTGTTCAAAAAGGAAGTGCAGGAACCACATTAACCAACTTCTCAATCATTTTGAAAATGATTAATCAAATCTGTCAGAACGACAATTATGAGAAAAGTAGCAGCAGTGGGTTTTTTTGTTTGTTTTTGTTTCACAAAGTTTTTTTGTGTTTTTAAAAAAAAAATACTTTATTTGGTGTGTGTGTGTGTGTGTGTGTGTGTGTGTGTGTGTGTGTGTGTGTGTGTGTGTGTGTGTTTTGTTATTCGACTAGGCTACAGCTCCGAGGTTCACCAATGATGAGATTCTGCGTGTACGACCGTTTCTGTCTTGTTGTTGTTGTTGTTGTTGTTGTTGTTGTTGTTGTTGTGTTGTTGTTGGTTGTTGTTGTTGTTGTTGTTGTTGTTTTGTTCTTCTTCTTCTTCTCTCTTCTTCTTCTTCTCTTCTCTTCTTCTTTTTCTTCTTCTTCTTCTCTCTCCTCCTCTCCTCTCTCTCTTCTTCTTCTTCTTCTTCTTCTTCTTCTTCTTCTTCTTCTTCTTCTTCTTCTTCTTCTTCTTCTTCCATCCTCCTCCTCCTCCTCCTCCTCCTCCTCCTCCTCTTCTTCTTCTTCTTCGTCTTCTTCTTCTTCTTCCTCTCCTTCTTCTTCTTCTTCATCTTCTTCTTCTTCTTCTTCTTCTTCTTCTTCTCTTCTTCTTCTTCTTCTTCTTCTTCTTTTGTCCTCCTGTTTTTGTTATTGCCGTTGAAGTTATAATAATAATAATAATACATGGAATTTGTATAGTGCTATATCTTGCAAAAACAAATCAAAGTTGTTCTGCTTTCGCTTCCTCCCGTTGCTATTGTTGTTGCTGTTCTTCTTCCTTTTCTTCATCTTCCGCATGTTGCTGTTGTTGTTATTCGTGTTATTGTTCTTCTTCTGGCTTGTTGTTGTTGTTGTTGTTGTTGTTGTTGTTGTGTTGTTCTTCTTCTTCTTCTTCTTCTTCTTCTTCTTCTTCTTCTTCTTCTTCTTCTTCTCCTCCTCCTTTCCATTCTTCGTCTGATGCTGCTGCTGCTGTTCCTCCTCCTCCTCGATTCCCCCCCCCCCCCCCCCCCCTTCTTCTTCTTCTTCGTCTTCTTCTTCTTCTTCTTCTTCTCTTTTCTCTCTCTCTCTCTCTCTCTCTCTCTCTCTCTCTCTCTCTCTCTCTCTCTCTCTCTCTCTCTCTCTCTCTCTCTCTCTCTCTCTCTCTCTCTCTCTCGCCTCCCTCCCCCTCTCCTCCTCCCTCCCTCCCTCTCCTCTCTTCTCTCTCTCTCTCTCCCTCTCTCTCTCTCTCTCTCTCTCTCTCTCTCTCTCTCCTCCTCTCTCCTCCCTCCCCCCTCCTCCCTCCCTCCCCCCCTCTCTCTCTCTCTCTCTCTCTCTCTCTCTCTCTCTCTCTCTCTCTCTCTTCTCTCCCCCTATCTGCCTTACCCCCTTGATACCGCCATAAGGAGGTTGTTGTATAGGAAATTGTATACTTGTATTACAACGTTGTATTTGGTGCAGTGGTATGACGTAACATAATACAAATCTGCCTTTGAAAAACGCGTTAGCGAGGCTTCGTTGAAGCCTGGAGATATCTTCTATCAACAGTTTTCATAGAGGCTAGGCTGTCTTGTACCTGTGTGTGCGCGCAGGCGCGTGCGTGCGTGCGTGTGCACCTGCCTCTACACACACACACACACACACGCACGCACGCATGCACGCACGCACGCACGCACGCACTCACACACACACACTCTCTCTCTCTCTCTCTCTCTCTCCTCTCTCTCTCTCTCTCCTCTCTCTCTCTCTCTCTCTTCTCTCTCTCTCTCTCTGTCCCACAGTACAAGTGAACGTGCATGTTTTCTAGGCATGCACACAAAATGCATACACGTGTACGAGTGCACTATATTTTAATGTGGATTTTTTTTCGTTTGATCGTTGTTATTTTCTTTTTGACAGAAAGGTTTGTTCGGGTGTATGGCAGCCATCCAAAGAAAATAATTCAAACCACCCTATTTTTTGCCTCAACTTGCATGTAATGCATAGACATTTGGCCAGTCACTCCATATATTATTGCCTGTCTGTCTGTTTCTTTGTCTCTGTCTGTCTGTCTGCCTGTATGTATGTCTGTCTCTCTGTCTGTCTGCCTGTATGTATGTCTGTCTCTCTGTCTGTCTGTCTGCCTGCCTGACAGCCTGCTTGGCTTTTTTGTTTTCCTTTTCCTTTTGCTTTTTTAACTTTCGTTTCTTTCCACCCTGTCTTTCTTTGTGCTTTCTTTCTGCTGTCAAAACTCCCCTTTTGTGTTTCTTTCTTTATTTATTTTCTTTCTTTTTTTCTTTCTTTCTTTCTTCTATTTCTTCTTTCCCATCTTCGTCTTCTTATCCTTGTTCATCTTCATCATGATAATGATCATCATCATCATCATCATCATCATCATCATCATCGTTATCATCATCCTCATTACCACCATCATCATCGTCATTGTCATTATCACCATCATTATAATCATTCATTATGATCATCATCATCATCATCATGCTCTTCTTCTTCTTCTTCTTCTTCTTCTTCTTCTTCTTCTTCTTCTTCTTCTTCTTCCTTTTCTTCTTCTTCTTCTTCTTCTTCTTTCTTCTTCTTCTTCTTCTTCTTCTTCTTCTTCTTCTTCTTCTCCTCCTCCTCCTCATCCTCCTCGTTTTTGTCTTCTTCGTCGTCTTTTTGTTGCTGTTGTCTTCTTTATTTCTCCATCTTCATCTTCTTGTTCCCATACTGCTGCTTCTTTTCCTTCTCTGCTTTCTCCTCATGTTTGTCACCCTACCACCCTTTTCATCCCTCCTTCTGTCTCTCTGTCTCTGTCTCTGTCTCTCTCTCTCTCACTATCTTTCTCTGTCTCCCACTTACTCCTCCCTCTTTGTCTCTCCCTGTGTATCTCCCTCCCCCCCCCTCTCTCTCTTCTCCACCCCCCCCCCCCCCGCCACACACACTGATCTCTCTCTCTCTCTCTCTCTCTCTCTCTCTCTCTCTCTCTCTCTCTCTCTCTCTCACACACACACACACACACACACACACACACACACACCACACACCACACACACACACACACACACACACACTCCCACTTACTCATCTCTCTCACTCTCTCTCTTTGTCACACCATCTCTCTCTCTATCACCCCATCTCCCTCTCCCCCCTCTCTCTCCCACCCCCCTCCCTCACCCCCTCCCACCCCCATCTCCCTCCTCTCTCTCTACACACAACTTCTTCCTTAACTCATCCCCCTTTCTCCTCCCATCTCCCATCACCTCACCTGTGTGCCGGTGGGAACAGATGACAATATTTACAAAACTGCATACACACGGGGACCGGATGAAAAAAAGCACATGACTGCTTATTCTGTTATCCTCGATATAAAAGAATAAATAAATAAATAAATAAATAACCTCACCTTGCCACTTTTCTGTCATTGCCAGGAACTGGAGTTCTGGGAGGTGGCGGAGGAGCTGATTTCGGAGTGCTGCTGGAAGACCTACCAGGCCAGCAAGACGTCCAAGCGGATCATTGACCACATCGACCACAGCCTCAGTGACCCCTTCGGCCTGACCCATAACCCTGACCACAAGCGGCACTCGCTGGCCACGCGCATTTGGCTCTCCCTGGAGCGACCCCAGCACTCCTTCAGAGCCAAGGTAAAAAGGAGAAAGCGCAAAAACTGCAAAACCGCAAAAGCGCGAAACTGTAAAACCGGAGTTTTGTTTGTTTCGTGTGGGTAATAGGTTTAAGTTACAAGATTTTGTCGTGGGTTTTTTTTTTTTTTTTGGTCATCCATTCTTCAAAAAGAAAAAAAGAAAAGAGAGAGAAAAAATCACGGCAAAGCACAGACAGCTTAGCTTGCCTTAACTAGCTACTTTCTGTGAACGAAATTGGGAAAGGAGATACTTTTAGTCTTTCCTTCTTCTTTTTTTTTTTTTTTTTTTTTTCAGTTCGAGAATAATGAAATAAGCACACGTTAAAACCCGTGCCGCTAATCGAAAGTGTAAGGCCATTGTGTGCAGGTGGGAACAGATGACAAAATTGACAGACCTGCATACACACGGGGACTGGATGTAAAAAGCATACTAGTGCTTATTCCATTATCCTTAAAATAAAATGATAACTAAAGTGAGTAAATGAAATGTTTCAGTAAATCCACACCTCATGTTTGATCGCAGCTAATTAAATGTATAAGGTAAAGGTGTCCCATAACCTATGTGGTCGTAGGGGAGCGAGACATCACAAACCCCAGCTTCTCTAGGGGCCAGCATACTGAGGGCGGCGCCCATCTCCTCTCCCTCGCTGCTTTACCTTCCCTGAGACTAAAGAGGGCAGGTACCCATTTACAGCTGGGCGAACTGGGGAGACTGTACTGAAACCACGTACAAGTATTAATTCGTGATGCATACACTGAAACAGGCTCTACCAGATAGATAGATTGGAGAGGGGTAGGGGGGGGGGGGGGAGTCCACTTTTATCTTAACAGTCGCTGCATTTATTCTAGAAACCCAAACCACTAGAGTAGACTGTCTCGATTGTGTGTGTGTGTGTGTGTGTGTGTGTGTGTGTGTGTGTGTGTGTGTGTGTGTGTGTGTGTGGTGTGTGTGTGTGTGTGTGTTTTATTTATATTTATTTATTTATTCTTTTATATCGAGGATAATGGGATAAGCACTCATGTGCTTTTTTTCATCCTGTCCCCGTGTGTATGCAGCTGTGTAAATATTGTCATCTGTTCCCACCGGCACACAATGGCATACTCTTACGAAAAGCAGAACAGGATTTGACGTGTGCGCAAGATGTTCTGTGTGTGTGTGTGTGTGTGTGTGTGTGTGTGTGTGTGTGTGTGTGTGTGTGTGTGTGTGTGTGGATTAGTGATGCTACAGATGAATGCCTGTATTTCAAAAACTCTGAAACTGGACCTGTGCACTAACAGTACCCAGACCTGGTTCTCACTAACCTCTCATAGGAACACACTCAGCCAGACCAAAAGTTGACTGATTTTTTTTGGAAGTCTCTTATCTTTACCTCCAGACGTTGATTAAAAGCTGGATATCTCAACGTTCCAGCCAGCCAAACAATCTCCCATGACAAGGTTTCCCAAAACACAGAGAAGCGACCTTTCCAACTTCAAAATAATGGGCAATCACTCTTTCTGCTCAGACAGTTTTGCTGATTACGTACGGGACCTGAATGATGACGTGGTAGGCCTACTTCGGCAAGAATCTGCCGCCATCCTGGCAAAAGTTTAGGCTACACACCGGTATTAATTCTGACTACTTTTCCTTCTATTTTCATATATCACTCCTGCATTCGCACTGCACGTACTAAGGCACCCACAGCCGAGGAATAAAAACAAAAGTCTTTCCAAGTCACAAAGAGAAGAACGTTGGAGATAAGTATTCTCCTTGTCTGACGCCCATAGAGCTGTGGATAAAATCAGACCTCTCACCATTTAAACAACACAAGACCTAATTTTTTTTTCATAAATGTCAGTAATGACTTGACAAATATTTACCTTTAATTCTCCGTAACAATAATTTTTACCATAATCCTTGTCCTCAGATGGAATCAAAACCCTCTGTAAAATCAATGAAAGCGCAGAAAGTTTTCCTTTGTTTGTATGATAGATAATATAATATCAACGAGTGTCTTTGATAAAAAAAAAAAAAAGCATGATGTAAAGGACAATGGCCTTGTCTGATAGCTGTTTATTTTTTATCAATATTTTATCAGTTTTATGCTCACACACGCGCGCGCGCGCACACACACACACACACACACACACACACACACACACACACACACACACACACACACACACACACACACACACACACCACATGCACACACGCGCACACAGAGAGAGAGAGAGAGAGAGAGAGGAGAGAGAGAGAGAGAGAGAGAGAGAGAGGAGAGAGAGAGAGAGAGAGAGAGAGAGAGGAGATCAATGAAACATACAACCCATTTTAAAATCATAAATGGCTCAAACTATACTATAAAAACTCATAAGAGAACACCCCAAAATAAAACCCCCAAAATGTATTTCTAACACGAGAAGATGTACCCATAGAAAAATCTTTTTCCTTGTAAGTCATTTTTTCCCTTCAAAAGCGCAGTTACGTGTTTTCGTGCATGGAACATAATGCGTCGAGACATGACAGACTAAGAGGGAGGGAAAACACATCTTGATGTTTATCTGCATCCTCTTTAGTCGTCTGCAATATTCCACCTGTCAAGATGTCATTCTGTGCAACCTGCTCCAACAAAACACGAAACAGATTTCCGCTCGGGCGCAGTTACTTTTTTTCAAACGAAGCAAACAGAGGAGAAAAAAAATAAGAGAAAAGGAAGGAAGAATGAAAAGAGAGAGTGAGTGACAGAAGAAGAGAGTATTGTTAGAATAGGCACTTACGCAAGCAGGAGTTCTGGAGATGTCCTTGTATGGTTGATTAGGTCTGGTCATAGTGCAATTTTTTATTTCTAAAAGACAAAATGTCCTTGAATGGTTGATTATTTCTGGTCATAGTGCAATTTTTTATTTCTAAAAGACAAAATGTACTTGTATGGTTGATTATTTCTGGTCCTATTGCAATTTTTTATTTCTAAAAGACAAGATATCCTCTTGTATGGTTGATTATTTCTGGTCCAAGTGCATTTATTTATTTTTAAAGACAAGATATCCTCTTGTATGGTTGATTAATTCTGATCATAGTGCAATTATTTTTCTTCTAAAAGACAAGATATCCTCTTTTATGGCTGATTATTTCTGGTCCTAGTGCAATTTTTTATTTCTAAAAGACAAGATATCCTCTTGTATGGTTGATTAATTCTGGTCATAGTGCAATTATTTTTCTTCTAAAAGACAAGATATCCTCTTGTATGGCTGATTATTTCTGGTCAAAGTGCAATTATTTATTTCTAAAAGACAAAATGTACTTGTATGGTTGATTAATTCTGGTCATAGTGCAATTTTTTATTTCTAAAAGACAAGATATCCACTTGTATGGTTGATTAATTCTGGTCATAGTGCAATCATTTATTTCTAAAAGACGAGATAAGCGGAAAAAGCATGAAAGAAAGGCAAGAGTGAAAGAAAGAGAGAAGGGACTTGCCAAAACATTCAACCAGTCCATCTACAAATAAAGAGAAGAAAGGAGAAAAAAATGAAAGTAATAAACAAGAAGATTTCTAATGCCAGCAGGGTTCAAAACGTTTCCTTGACTGATAATCTATTATCTTTCTGCTAAACATTATTTCTAGAATAGAAAAGATGATCTTTAATTCGGCAACTTCTACAAAGTTTATTATGCTCGATAGTGGAAATAATCAATATTTGAAGTGGCATATAAAGTGAACAATACAAGAAGGTCTCGATACAGATTAAGAATAGAATTCTTCTTCTTCTTCTTCTTCTTCTTCTTCTTCTTCTTCTTCTTCTTCTTCTTCTTCTTCTTCTTCTTCCTCCTCCTCCTCCTCCTCCTCCTTCTCTTCTTCTTCTTCTTCTTCTTCTTCTTCTTCTTCTTCTTCTTCTTCTTCTTCTTCTTCTTCTTCTTCTTCCTCCTCCTCCTCCTCCTCCTCCTCCTCCTCCTCTTCCTCTCTTCTTATTTCCCTTCTCGATATTTCCTATTCCACCCGCCCTATTTTCCCCCTCCTCCAGTAATTCCATTTTCACAAAGTGTCTCAATCTTTTAACATCTCTCACGTTTTTTTCTAGGGGGTGTGGTAGCTCAGTGGACAAAGTACTCACTTTCCATACACTAAGGTTAAGCAGAATCGAGCGTGGTTACCAGCTGGATGGGTGACCAGTTCCCTCAGCCCACCCAGCTGTTAATGGGTACCTGCCCTCTCTAGGGTCAGGGAAGGTAAAGTAGCGAGAGAGAGGAGATGGGCGCCGCCCTCAATATGCTGGCCCTTAGAGAGGCTGAGGTCTCTGATGCCTCTCTCCCTTACGACCACATAGGATGTGGGAACACTTAACCTTTTTTACGTTTTGCTCTGACATTTTTCATCCAAAATAAATGTGAACGTTTAACATTTTCCCAGGTCTGGAATCTGACGTACGTCATGTTCATGATGCTATCCATCGCTATCGTTTGCTCGTGACATTTCTCCAGCCAAAATAAATGTGGATGTTTCATGCTTTCTAGGTCTGGAACGTGACATTTTTCCAGCCAAACTAAATGCGGACGTTGAACATTTTCCTAGCTCTTGAACCTGACATTTTTCAGCCAAAAATAAATGCGGACGTTTCATGTTTTCCTAGGTCTGGAACCTGACATTTTCCCAGCCAAACTAAATGTGGACGTTTGAACATTTTCCTAAGTCTGGAACCTGACATTTTTCCAGCCAAAAATAAATGCGGACGTTTAACATTTTCCTAGCTCTTGAACCTGACATTTTTCAGCCAAAATGAATGTGGACGTTGAACATTTCCCTAGGGTCTGGAACCTGACGTACGTCATGTTCGTAATGCTGTCCATTGCTATCGTTTGCTCGTGACATTTCTCCAACCAAAATAAATGTGGACGTTTAACATTTTCCTAGCTCTGGAACCTGACATTTTTACAGCTAAACTAAATGCGGACGTTTAACATTTTCCTAGCTCTTGAACATGACATTTTTCAGCCAAAATAAATGTGACGCTCCACCACGAAATGGGTCGCTTAGCACATAATCCACTTTTCCGCTAGGAGCCATTAAAGGAAGGTGGGGGTGAGGTTGCCGATTTTGAGATTTTGATTTATTATAAAACTATAGCACTTAATCTACCTTGTAGTGAAATATCAAGGCATAATTTTGTTTCCTTTTGTCTTTTAAGGTACTTTGAAAATAGCGGAACCCTCATTCTGACCACCTATTACGATGCTAAACTTGTCCATTTCTCGTTTTGTCATTTCCTGCAGTGTATCATTTCAACTTGTAATAACTTTTCATAGAATTGTCCGATTTTCAATCTTTTTTTCTATTGTATAGCTGTTTCATTGCAAATTAACAACATGTAAATAACAAAAAATTGACCTCTGGTGCAATGCGATTCCTTATGTGGTGGAGCGTCACAAATGTGGATGTTTAACATTGTCTTAGGTCTGGAACTTGACCTACGTCATGTTCATGATGCTCTCTATCGCGATCTTCGCCCTGGAGACGGTGGATTCGTTCCGAGGTTCCGCTCACTCGATCTCCAACGCTTCCTCCCTGACACCTGAGGAGCATCAGCTGTTCTTCGAGCCCATGAAGATCCTGCATTACCTGGACATCACCTGTAACATCTTCTTCACCTTGGAGCCTCTGGTGCGTTTAGCCACCTGCCCCAACAAACTCATCTTCGTCACCGCGCCTCTCAACATTATCGACCTCGTGCTGATCGTCAGGTGAGAGAGATGGAGGGATGGAGATGGAGAGAGAGGGGGGAGGAGAGGGGAGGGAGGGAGGGAGAGTGGGGAGGGGGAGAGAGGGAGGGGGAGGAGGGAGAGGGGGATGGGGAGAGAGGGGGGAGGGAGGGAGAGGTGGAGGGAGGGAGATGGAGAGGGAGAGAGGGGAGAGAGAGGAGGGGGGGAGGGAGGGAGAGAGAGAGAGGGGAGAGGAGGGAGGGAGGGAAAGAGAGGGGGAGGGAGGGAGAGGTGGGAGAGGGGGAAGGGGGGGGAGAGAGAGAGAGAGAGAGAGAGAGAGAGAGAGAGAGAGAGAGAGAGAGAGAGATGAGCCCAAGCTAAACTATGCAGAGTGTAAACATCCATTTTGGAAGCATTATGATTATATTTTAGATTCTTATATCTAAAGCAAAGATATACCATTTGTAACCATAGCCTGTAGTTGACCGCAGAAAAAGATGAAAGCTTAGGAACTAAAGGCCTCCGTGTCTAGGCAGATGGCCGTATCTTGCATGCCTGAACTTCTGTCGAGCGCCCATAACCAACCTCTTACCATATTGGCCTGTTGTAGTGAAATCATGCCTGAATGTTCTCCCAGATTGTGTACACTTTGTCACATCCAGTTTTTATCTTTAATATTTCTTTACCGTTTGTATCACTTTGTCGCCTCCAGTTTTTATCTTTGATATCTCCTTACCTTTGCAAATGATGTTCTGTCTAATAACTGTTTACTTTTGAATATAGCCAGAAAGCTTAGCTTGTATGTTATGTGTATACAAACTTTGGTTCCTTGTTAGGATCCCACCTTGAGCCTTTTTCGTGTCCTAGAATCTCTGTGCCAAGCCCGTATGGACCCTTCAGTTTTGCTTTCTTTACCTACGCACATGCAAACTCACCTTTTCTCCTAGAGTTAGCTTCTAGTATGGGACAGCAAGATGTTGTCAGGTCTCTGTTGAGCTGGTGATTTATTCACCATGGACTGGATATATTCGAATATTTTTTTCAGACCATATGTGTTTCTCATAGAATTATACTGGTAGATGTTATTTCTGTCACTAGCCAAACTCTACAGATCACGGTTCTTGCTTCATGAAAGTGGCCCTAGTTGGTGGCCTAGTAGGTTGTGCCATGCATATGTTGCATCAAAGCAGCCACCACTGAACTTGGCCGCAGTGATCCAACAGCAGTGCAGGTCCATTTCTGGCTGGTTGCCTGACAGTGGCCCCACATTAATGGCTCTCCATGGACTGTTGGCTTCAGGAGTAGGAGCTTTTCGAAAGAGTAGGCCATCGTGTGCCGGTGGGAACAGATGACAAAACTGTATATACACGGGAACTGGATGTAAAAAAGCACACGAGTGCTTATTTCATTATTCTCGATATAAAAGAATAAATAAACGAATGAATAATAATAAATAAATAAATAGGAGTTTAGCAGAACAAGCCAGGGAGAACGCGTTTTTAGTGAGATGGAGATGACAAGCATAAATGTGATTGCCATGGAACTTCACAGAAAAAGGGGGGCTTAGGAGATTTGTCAACATTAAGAGACTCTCCTAAACTCTTCTCAGACTTTCAACTAAAAACACTGGGAAAATCCGAAAAGGCAGTTGAGTGATATGGTCTTTACCGTTACCTGCGGACAATGGCATCAAATAAATAGGTACGGGTGACCTTAATACTGTCATCAGTTATTCCTATCGACTCATTTAGCATGCTGATGAGGACCTACAGAAATCATCATTGACTAATGGATAGTGTGTGTCCGTATTGCTCCTTTTGGTGAAAACAGAAAGGATCAAGATCAGTAAATACAGGTAGAAACTAAATTGGATGCATACAAAAACCAAAAACTTACAAACTTAGACAAGCTTGCTAATTTTGACAAATAAATATTGGGGTGTTTCTTTTTTACATTGAACAAAATATAATGAACTGTCTGTGAAGTCAGAGGAGTTTTTTTAATTTCTTATGTGTGTTTTGCAAACTGAACTGTAGGGATTAAACCCTTACAAGATAAAACCATTCAAGCATATAGCATTTATTACATAATCGTCCTTTTTCCTTGAGTGATAGAACAGTGATCAACCTCAACTCATATAAACTTGTGACTAAATCATCCAACGTTGGTTAAAGGATGTCTACAAATACCTGATAAACTGGAAGTACATTTTACCCTCTGTAAACATCCGTTTTAAGATGTCTGCAGGTAGAATTGGACAGCATCACGGAGAGAGGATTTGGTTTGTGGGACGGTCCAGCGCAGAGGATGCCTAGACAGCTGATGACACTGGACAGAGGCTGCTGGTCCTGAGTGTCGTCTGCCCAGTCTGCAATAAACTGTTCACTTCAAGAATCACCACGTTCGGTCATAAATCGGAGCTGCCGCTAAAAGCCTCCTGGTTGTTAGTCACACGCAAAATCCACCATCATTGACCATCATCACCTTCATCACCACCATCATCATTATTTCATGATCATTATCGTCGCAACATATCTCGTTAGGGCATGTGTGTCGGGCATTGCACGTCATGAGCATATGCATGTAAGCACTGTGCATCTGTTCAGATGGTGATATCCCTGTGTTTTTTGTGTGTGCGTGTGTGTTCCACTCTCGCCGAGGGCAGTATGTGGGTAGGTCTGGTGCTTGAAGACTTCATCGTTCCCAGCATTCGCCAGGCGTCACAGGGGCACGTGTATCTCCTGCTCATCTTGCGCGCCGTGCTGGCCCTCCGCGTGCTGCGCGTGCTTCATCTCACCAAGAGGTTCCAGTCTATGAAGGTCAGTCAGTAGGCTTTGGAATGGTAAGTATGCTTTTTTTTGTTGTTTTTTTTTTGGAAAAAAGAGAGAAAGGTATGGATGGAGTATAAGGTCCAGTATTAATAGTTTTTATTGTCGAGGTACATTTCTTTTTGTGGATTTGAGAAAATGCTCTCCAGAAGAGCGCGTTTCCAAAATGTGATACGTTTTTGTAACAGTCTGCACGTATTATGTATTGTCTCATTTGGAAAGATTGGCATCAAAATCATGTTCGTGATCATGTGCATTGGAGAGAAATCTGGCTTTTTATGGGTTTCAAACTTCTGAGGCAGTGAGTGAATCATAAAGCCAGAGGAAGAGAGGGGAATAAGGGGGGGGGGATTTTGATGGTCGAAACAGACATTTTATGTTTGTTATATATTTTTTGTGTATATTTAGTAGCATTTTGTTTTCAAAAGAGGGTAAGTTTTTGGTAGAGACTTCGGTATTGCACACCATCCAACTATTTATTACTTTTTTTTTTCTTTCCTTCTTAGTTTTTCTTTATTTTTCTTTCTTCCATGAGCTTCGTGCTCTTTCTTTCTTTCTTCTTGTTTCTCTCAATTTTTGATCATCTTTTCTCTCTGTACCTCTTTTCAAGAAAAATTCTGGTGTCCACCAGCTGGTTGAAGTATTTTTTTAAATAGAAAAGTGAAGAATCATGTGACAGATTAAAACCAAATGCATTGGCATAGGATTCAATCAGATAAAAAATAACGTTATACAATATATTGGATTAAATCCTACACGTGGCATAAAATGCAACATAAAACAATATGGAACAGCTTGATAAAATGCATCACAATATCACACAATGTAAGGCAACGCAGTCCACTTGTCTACATTGCAATATTATACAAAGCGTAATGCAGTGTATTTGATATGAACTCAGTAACACCAAAGTTAAACACTTAAGAACAACAATGTCATTTATATTTTTTAAACAGGCAGGAGCTTACTAGTACTTGTTTGATTGACGTTGTAGTAAACAGTTAACAAACGTTGGCTGAATGAGATTTTTTTAAACACACCCACCCAAAAACGTTTTTTTTCACTCTAAAAGAGCAAATATAGTACTGTCAGAAATTAGTACACTTGCATTGATCAAAGTGTGTATGGAACAAATGCCTTTTTTAAATTGCAAAATGATTGATGTTGCAATAATTTGTGTAATATGCAAAGTTGAGAGAGGAAAAAGGTAGAAAAAAAGGGTGTTCCATAATCTATGCTGTCTATGCTTCTCTTGGAGCCAGCATCTTAAGGAATACAAGTTAGAAGGAAAAAGTACACATTTTCCTTTACTACCTTTTCTATCCTTTTTAAGGGATGTTTGCGGGAAAAAAATTGACTCTATTAAGCAGAATTTTTTTGTACTTTCTTTCGTAAATGCTGTAAAATAGCTTTATTTAAGTTTTTAGTATTTGTGCCACAGTTTTGATAGTCTTTCTAAATTACAATAATATTGTGCTGCTCATGATCAAAAAGGATATCTACAGAATCTTTTTTTTGGTAAATGAAATGCAAAACTTTCAAGGAATATTTATACACAGGCCATTATGAAAAGTACGATATTTTTCTCTTTCACATTGGTTTTGATTTAGAAAAGAAACGCTAGCCTCAACATGTTTTTAAATAATAAAAAACCCAGCCATATAATAGGGTCTGAAAGCTTTCCAATTTCATGGCTTTTATATTCCTATTTAACTCTATTCCATCTTCTAGGCCTGTTTTAGGAATTCAGTATTGATATCAGTATAAAAAATACACTCATTATCAAATTCATAAATATTTCTCAAGGACTGAAGTTTTAAGGTAGGTTTATGATAAAGCTTTAAAAATAAAAACTGTAAAAATAGTTATGCCAAAAACCCTTCTATGGTATTCACTGACTGTGTGGCAGATTTGGTTCTAACAGAATGATTGAAGTATATATATGGATTTCTAAAAAAACAACTGTTTAAACTGTTCACAGAAAAGTAAAGGAATATATTTTTTTATAAAGCCACCACAAAAATGAACCACCCAAGTCTAACGCTCTGCACACAGTGACAAGTTCAGATGTACATTAGACTCTTTGAAAGCACACATCACGCATCACGCCCGTGTTTTCCATACCTTTTACTCCTGCTGGGTAGGATGAATTTGCTTATCTGTTGTACATCCATTTCCTGGTGGTGTAAATATGCTGGAAAGGACGGGAAGCTGACGTCATACCTGTATCACAGCCATGATTATTGCTAACCAAACTCTTGAAGTACTGCCAAAGTTTTTTTTTTCGTGAACTGCACCTAAACTGGTATTGTAAATATGTTGTTAAATAACATTCGATGTAAACAAAAGTTTGTAGATAATTTCTACATATTAATCAGTCATAAGTTTCTCTTTTTTTCAACCTCTTTTTTCTTTCCTGATGTCTTTTTTCTCATTTCTGTCTGTGTATATATATATATATATATATATATATATATATATATATATATATATATATATATTGGTTGATTCATGCTTTACTGGCTTATTTTTGTCATGAACGCAGTTATCTATCTATCAAAAAATGGAAGCTCTTTTCAACATCAAAGTTTTGGGGCAAAGATTGACATTGATGCTTCTAGGTGAAAACATCTATCTGTTTGACTTAAATGTTCTGTACTGTCAGTAAGTTTTGATTTTTGATTTGTACACGCTTTTTTGAATAGGGCTTTTCGTATTCTTATTCGCCATGTGTGCACATGTCTTATGTCCCCTCCCCCTCCCAGCCCCCTTCCATCAGGGCTGCTTTGTGTTCCTGTGGAACCAAGCCTGCTTCCTGCAAAATGATACTCATGTGCCTTATCTAAGGAGTTCCTCTCCCGAGGAGTTTTTAATTGCATGCGTGCTGGTCTGAAAATGTCTTCATTCTTGGTGGTGAACTTGTAATGAGGATTTTTCTGGTATATTCAAATTACCTTTCTAGTAAGTAAGATGCCAAATCGTTAAGGCCTTGTCACCAGAAGCAAGACTGCTATCAAAAGTAGAAATGAAATATTTAACCCCCAAAATGTGATACTATAGTTTCTTTTTCCAAATCTTATAGTGGTGCCCAGGGGGGTTCTGATCTTTAATGCTTTTGTGGTGTTTGAAACTTCATTTCATCTTACTGTTCTTTACTTTATCTGTCCTCTTGTACCATCTTGGGCGCCGAGAAAGAGCTTTCTGTTTGTGGCAAGTTCGAAGGCCTGGTTAGGTGTGATGTCGTGGGTCTTCAGTGTGTCTTTTACACCCTCGATCCAGGTCTTCCTCAGTCTTCCCCTTGCCATATTCATTTCCAGTTAAACAACTTATCATCAACTTCATAAATGCCATTTTTGGGGCCAACGTTTGCAATCCTTTTGAAGACACTGTAAGAATTAATTATTATAATGTACCACAGAACCGTTTGGGGTTGTTAAAGTTTTTCACATAAAATAAATTGAGTTTCAAAAAAAGCAACCAGAAATTAGACCATTCAGGTCTGTTTGCTTTATAGTTACTGATAAGCACACACTTACATCAAACTTTCAGCTCGCGTACGTGCATATATATCACATCCATATTTTCTTGGCTCTACTTCAGCTGAGAGTGATGAACTCACTTATCTGTCTGCCTCCGTTTTTCTGTTGGCAGGAAATATAGTGGAACTGATAGGATGATGCCACACCATGCCTGTATTTGAATGAGTATTAGTGCTAACCAAACTTTTGAAGTGAGGCCAATTTTTTTTTTCTTAGTTGGATCTTGTCTGGTATCTTATAGCAGTTAGCTTGATTCAAAATTGTTTATGGTCTTTGAATTGTATCCAATTACTTCTTTTTCTTTCTTAATTCTCTTAATTATTTCTTCCTCTCTTTTATTCTTTTCAAATTATTTGGTTTCTTTTTTCATTTTGTTATTAACTTTTGTAATGTTCTTCATATTTGGGTGAGGACTGCATTTGCTTTATATGTCTTAAAAGAATGCACTCTTTATATACTTTGAAAAAAAATGATAAATACGATTCCAGGTGATAATGTTCATCTCTGCGTCTTAGATATTCTTCACTGGAATTATGATCTGATTTTTGTCTGCGTGTAACTCTCTAAGAAAAATACTCTAGATTCTGAAATTTGGATGTTCCAACCACACCTGTACAAGGTGAGGCTTTTAAGTAATGCACCTGCAAGATACTGGCCGATTCAGACGATTTTCTGTTCTCATAGGGGCACACCTTTCCGCATGGTAACTTTTTACAGTATTTTTTTTTCTTTCTGAATTTGCTCTTCTCTGAGAAAGGTTTTGCTTCATGTTTGCCAACATGTAAATGTTTTTTATCTCTGTGGTAAAGTCTACAAATGTACGCACCTGTTCTTCCTTTACAAATAATGAGTCTTTTCTGTTGTTCACCTCTTTGATATTTTGTCAGATGATGAAGTGCACCTGTGCTAATCCGTTTTTGATCATAGTCCTTGATGAATTGCACCCGGTCGTACACCTCTCTTGACAGTTACTTGTTCTGGGTAAGACTTTTTATTGTTGGTGATGTGCGTGTCTTCAAAAAAGGGTGGGGTTTTTTTTTAATGAAGAATTGGATGTCTGTCATGCAAATGCCAATCCGGAGATATGTGCAGTCCTCTTTTGTTTGTGCAACCAAGAAAAAATTCTCTCTTGCTGATTAGATTAAGACACTGAAAACATATTCATGAATAATGAGGGATGTATATACCTGGACGTATACTTAGAGGTGTGTGTGTGTGTGTGTGTGTGTGTGTGTGTGTGTGTGTGTGTGTGTGTGTGTGTGTGTGTGTGTGTTGGCAAGCAGGTTGAATATCTGTTGGTTAGTTGGCTAAATTCCATTGCTCATTTGAATTCCTAAGACTGCTTTCTTTGAAAGTACAGTAAGCTTTTGTATGCAATAACATAAAGTCATCATCGGTGATAAATCAAAAGCTCATAATTATCTGACAGGTAAAGTTTGGAGAGGCTTCTGGTCAGAGCACTGGACTTTTGGCATGACGGCAAACTAAGTGCAGAGGTGGAAGTCACCTCTTTGTTTGGTGTCTGTTTGTTTGGCAGGGGACTGTGGAATCTCTTGAATCAGCCTTGATTTAGATTCCATTCCCTATAAAATCCATTGGATGAGACGATAAACCGTGCACAGTCCTGTGCGCAAATGCACGTGTAACAGCTTGTGCACATGTTAAAAACGCACCCATCTTTTATAGAAGAGTAGGCCACTTAATTTATAACGCATGGTTTAGATGACACAAACATATTCAGCAAGCATTCTGCCACGTAGCAAGGGAGGGTTTCGACCATGACAGGTTCGACATGCATTTGCCACACTGCCTGAAAGTTACAGTGCAGTTCTTCAATGGGCTTAAAAAAGATAAATCACAACAAGACAGGTCAAAGGAGAACCCAGATATCTATAGCAAACAAACAAACAAAGTTGGTTGGCTTGATTTTATTTTTAGAGTCCAAGCAGAACTTATCAGATTGTAGGGACTTTACCATCAACAACCAACCACCTTACCTGACTTGCTAAAACAAACACAATATCAGATTGTAAAGACTGTACCATCAACAACCAAACCGCCTTACCTTGCTTGCCTAAACAAACACAACAAATATCAAATTGTAAGGACTGTACCATACCACCTTACCTAGTTTGCCTAAACAAACACAACAATATCTGATTGTAAGGACTGTTACCATCAACAACCAACCACCTTACCTTGCTTGCCTAAACAAACACAACAAATATTAGATTGTAGGGACTTTACCATCAACAACCAACCACCTTACTTTCCTTGCCTAAACAAACACAATATCTGATTGTAACAATATCAGATTGTAAGGACTGTACCATATCACCTTACCTTACTTGCCTAAACAAACACAACAATATCAAATTGTAACAACATCAGATTGTAAAGACTGTACCATCAACAACCAACCATCATACCTTGCTCGCCTAAACAAACACAACAAATATTAGATTGTAAGGACTACCAAACCACATACCTTGCTCGTATAAACAAACACAACAATATCTGATTGTAAGGACTGTTACCATCACCTTACCTGACTCGCTTTAAAACAAACAAACACAACACATCCCCAGCCATAAGAACTGACCTTGACCCCCTGGTGACAACAGGTAATGATGCTGTCCATGAAAGCCAGCAGTCAGGAACTCGGGTTACTGATGACGGTCCTCTTCATGGCCGTCCTCATCTACGGAAACCTCGTCTACGTCGCCGAATTCATCGCCGAAACCCACGTCTTCAAAAACGTGCCTACCGCTGTATGGTGGGCTCTGGTGACTCTCACCACTGTCGGCTACGGCGACTTTTACCCGACCTCCGTTCCGGCTACTTCATCGGGTCTGCTTGTGCCATCACGGGGCTCCTGCTCCTGGCCATGCCTATCGCGATCATTGCCACCAATTTCTCCACCTACTATGAAAATTTGGCCTCCTATGATCAACGATGTAAACGGACGGCCTTCATTAGAAAGGTGGGGCTAAGGTTTGAAATGGGGGGGCTAGTTAGGCCTAACGGGATTTTTTTGTATTTTTAACCGATTTTTTTGCTGCTTCTTTCTTTTTGAAAAAGAAAAAAAATGGCGGGGGGGGGGGGGGGGGGGGGGGGGGGGATGAGAAATGTTTGGGTTTTATTATTATTTTTTTGGCTAACTTCTCTCTGCTTATTTTCTGCTGGTTTTGTTGCAGTGTATAAACATGTTGGATGAAAGGTATGTAACCAAAAAAAAAAGGATTTTTTTCCAGGTATGTCTCTTTGTCGTGGTTTTGGTTTTTTTTAATCTCGTGATGGTGTGGTTATTGTGTAGGCTACGTGTAAGTTACGTAGATATGAATAGGGTTTAGCAGCATTGGCTTGAAGTTTTGTTCTTTGATTTTTGACAGCGCTAACGTTTTGATTCTTGTTTGATTGAAGTCTTCTTAGTTTTAAGGACTTATGATTTTTGGCATTAATTAGTTTCCAAACTTTAACAGAGCCGAAAAAATACAAAGCAGAAGAGAATCAAAGCCCAAGACAAGAATTGGGGATGGAAAGAAAGAAACAAAGAAAGAAAGACACAAAACAAAAAGGAAACATTTTTTTTATTATGTTTGAAATCATAGGGAAACAAGAGGAGCGTAGCCTAATCAAGTACTATTTTCGTGCAGAGTTTATGCTGAACAAGAACAGTGTGTGTGTGTGTGTGTGTGTGTGTGTGGTGTGTGTGTGTGTGTGTGTGTGTGTGTGTGTGTGTGTGTGTGTTTTGCCAGTTTGCAGGTGTGTGTGTGTGCGAGTTTGAGAGTGTGTCTTGCCAGTTTGCAGGTGTGTGTTGCGAGTTTGCAGATGTGTGTCTTGCGAGTTTGCAGGTGTGTGTCTCGCCAGTTTGCAGGTGTGTGTTGCGAGTTTGCGTGTGTACAAATCTGATCAACACCTCTCTCTCTCTCTCTCTCTCTCTCTCTCTCTCTCTCTCTCTCTCTCTCTCTCTCTCTCTCTCTCGCTCTCTCTCTCTCTCCTCTCCTCTCCTCTCCTCTCCTCTCCCACTCCCTCCCCACTCCCTCTCTCTCTCTCTCTCTCTCGCTCTCTCTCTCTCTCCTCTCCTCTCCTCTCCTCTCCTCTCCCACTCCCTCCCCACTCCCTCTCTCTCTCTCTCTCTCACACACACACACCTAACAACCTGCACTCTCACGTTACTCACGACTTGTGTGCCCGTGTGCGTGCGTGCCAATGTGTACGCCTACCTACGCCTGCGCGTGCGTGCTTGCGTGTGTGCACACACAGGTGCTGGGTCGAGACAGCGTGTTTCTGAAAGCAGGGGGGTCCTCCTCGGAGCCGCATTCCCAGGGGCCCCACACCTGTTTGGAGCTCACCTGCTGCCTGAGCCGATGTGCCAGCGTGGAGGAGGAGGTTAGTAAGGAGGAAGGGGAGGAGGGGGAGGATTCGGAGGAGGATTTCTCCTCCTCCTTCTCCTGCCCGGATGGTGACCGTTTAGCGTCCTCCGCCATGATGGGCCGCCAGTGTCGTGCTCCCCACCTTTCGTCCACCTCCACCGTGACCACTTGTACCACTACCACTACCAACACTACCACACGCGGTCAGTGCTGAGGAATAGGTGTTGGTGTGGGGAGGGGGGGGGGGTTGGGGGGGTGAGGGGGGGGGTGCGGGGGTGTTGGGGGGGTGTGAGGGGGGGGTTGGGGGGGGGGGTGTTGGGGTGTTGGGGGGGTTGTTGGTGTGGGAGGTGGGTGTTGGTGGGTGTGGGGGGGTGTGGGGGGGTGGTGGGTGGTGTGTGTGTGTGTGTGTGTGTGTGTGTGTGTGTGTGTGTAGTGGATTGGTTGGGTGGTTTGTGGGTGGGTTGGTGGGTTGGTTGGTTGGGTGGGTGGGTGGTAGATTGTTTGAATGATTGGTCAGTTGGTTGGTTGGATACCTGGCTGGTTTGCTGGCTTCCATGTTGGTTAGCGGGCTGGTTGGTTGGTTGGTTGGTTGGTTGGTTGGTTGGTTGGTTGGTTGGTTGGTTGGTTGGTTGGTTGGTCGCATGCCTCCTTGCTTGCTCGGCTGCTTGCTTAATTGGCTAACTTGTAAGCTGATTGCTTGTTTGCCATTTACGTGCACGCCCAAGGCTTAAAAAGCAACAACAACAATGACACGCAAAAAAATGGCAGTAGAACAGCACAAGTCAGAGAGAAAACAGAGAAAAGCGAACACATTTAGATTCCAAACTATCTCAGAAATCGAAACGCGGATGCCTTCATGGTGGGCAAAAAAGATCGCACACGCAAAAATCTTACCATTGGTGAACCTCGAAGCTCTAGCCCAGGAACAACAAAACACACACACACACACACACACACACACACACACACACACACACACACACACACACACACACACCACCACCACCACCACCACCACCACACCACCACACCACCACCACCACCACCACCACCAACAACAACAACAACAACAACAAAACAGACGTAAGAAGAGAGAACCATCCACCCCTCCAACCTCTACCATCCCCTCCCCCCCAAAAAAAAAACCCCAACAACAACCCCCCCGCCCCCCAACAACAACAACAACGAAAGGGTTGTTATAGAATAAAGGTTTTAGCCAAAATTGCTACTCTTTATATCAGTTCAGTGTATGAAGTTTATAGCGATTTTGATTACAAAAGTCTGATAAGGGCTACTGAATTTACCCAACCTTTAAGAAAAAAAAACAAATAGATAGGCACAGGGGTGGGTTTGGTTTTGTTGTTTGTTTTACATTGTATGTTGTAAGGAGGGAAGTTTAGAGTAAAACGAATAAACAAACAAACAAAATGGCCGGACTTGTTTCTAGAGATGGTATCTCGGCCCAGAAATAGATGTACATTTTCCTGAAAATGGTGCTGAGAGGAAATTGAAAAACCAGTCTACAGTTGATATCAACAGGCGACGAAACACTCTAGCAAGTCTCTGTCTGTCTGTCTGTCTGCCTGCCTGTCTGTCTGTCTGTCTGTCTGTCTGTCTGTCTGTCTGTCTCTGTCTCTGTCTCTCTCTCTCTCTCTCTCTCTCTCTCTCTCTCTCTCTCTCTCTCTCTCTCTCTCTCTCTCTCTCCTCAAGTTCATAGTTCTCTCTCTCTCTCTCGATCAATCAACCAAATCAATCAACCCAATCAATCAATCAATCAATCAATCAATCAATCTATCTATCTATCTATCTATCTATCTATCTATCTATCTATCTATCTATCTATCTATCTATCTATCTATCTGTCTGTCTCTCGGTGCACTTGAAGAAATCAGCAGAAATTGTTCAGATTTACTTAAGTATTATATAATCCTCTATCAAAAGGTACACGTTTCCCTCACAAACTTTCTTAACACTGTACCGGTGATCAAAGACATTATCATTTCAATGATAAAGTTTATTTACTCTCTTCGGCTAGAGCCCCGTGGCACACCTATGGTGAAACTTTGCGTATGCGACCGTTTTTGCCCACCATCAAGGTAGCTGCACTACGGCTTCAGGGATTACAGTCCCTAAATCAGATATCTCCGCTGGGATATAAACACAATCACAAACCACAACAACAACACTTCGGGGATGGTGTCAAAATACACCTGTGTGCGCGAGTTTTAAAAAAATCTGATTGGCCATTTTTGCAAAAGAGATATAAATACAATCACAAACAACAACAAACAACAAACAACAACAACAATACTTCGGGGATGGTGTCAAAATACACCTGTGTGCGCGAGTTTAAAAAAAAACCCAAATCTGATTGACCATTTTTGCCAAAAGAGCTGTATAGGTATGAACTGAGTTACTTCTGGAAGCTGTTTTTGCTTTTGTTCTTAATTGGCACACAAGTAGTCACAGCAGCTGACTTGGCATTGGGTTTATTAAATTTATCATTTATATTGTAGTGCAAATTGGTGTAGCATAATACAGTAAACTAAAGTACAACGCAAGATGACACAATACAATGCAGTACAATGTATCCCAACGGGGAAAAAATTCTAAACTTTTGCCGACTACTTGAAACGCATCATTCATTCGTGCACAAAGCAAATAACTTGCAAAATATTTTGTGCATCATCACCAGTTTCCCACAAACCCGTGTCCACATATTTCTGACAGCAATGATGATGAGAGAACAATGATGTTGCTGTTGTTGATGACAACACGGACAAAGATGAAGACCACAATCACGATGATGATGATGATGATGATGACAACTGTCATTGTTGACCTTGTTTGCTGATGCTTTTTATTACCTCTTGGTATGCTTTCTCTTTTCTTTCTTTCTCTCATTTTTTTCCTCTTTCTCCCCTCCTTCCCTTCTTTCCCACACCGTCTCTCTCTTTCCGCCTCACTTTATTTCAGATTCACAGACTGAAAACCGCGGACCGTGTGAACACACCAGAAAAGATTAAAATTCAGCGAACCAGCAAGTGTGCTCTTTGCAATCTGTGGCACTATTGTAAACTATCGTAACATCATCAGTATTCCTGGATCAATACTCTCTATGTATGGATTCTGGAGAAACCTGAGTGAACCCTGATTATGACTCAAAGATCAAAAGACGAATTAATCAGATTGTCAGAAATTATGTGAAGATAGATGGAAAATACCAGGATCTACAGAAAAAAACGAAAACAATTGACCGTTTGGACAAAATGTGACAGGACAAGGTACAAATGTGTGCATTGTGTTCGTTAATTATCTTAGCATCATTCTCTTCACTGAGAATGTTTAAGTGTCTGTGGGTATGTGCACTTGCCATGCACCCGTGTGCATGCACGAGGGCATGTGTTCATAGAAGGAAACGTAACGTGAAAAAAGGAGGAATAGTTTTCAGTTCCTCTCTCATGTTTTCCGTTGTAAGTTATTTGCTTTCAATGCATCTTTTTTTTCATATACAAAAGTATCCAGAAAATCATATTCAATTATTTTTGTACTCCAGAGTATTTTTTCACTGAGGTACTTAATGTCTCCTTCATATGAATAAGCTTTCTAAAAAAAATGACAAGTAGATACCAAATACAACATACGTCTTATTTAAGTATTGTATAAGATATAACTAAAACGCTTTACTGAATCGCTCGAAGCATCAGATGTAAAATTTCGTAAAAAATGACAACCTTTGGCAGAACTAGAACACGAAATAGTGCACATTTTTATTATCTAACAGGACAGTTGGTCGTATAAATTAAACTATTAAAAATCACTCAAAGTTTCTTTTTGTAAGACTAAATGCAACATGAAAAATTGTAACCATTTTGTAGCAGAAGGGGGCCACTCTCAAAAAAATTCATTTGTATATAAAAATTAAATTGCCGTTTTATAAAGTCCTCATTCCTGTTGTATAACATCATAGAAGATGTCAAGTTAAACATCTTAGCTAACAAGGAGGCATGTAGAGGAGTAATTATATCAAGAAATAGGATGGTTGATGGGTATGCCAGGAATGCAAAAAATAATGAATAATTTACCTCCATTCCTATTTCCTTGGTTAAGATTTTAAATCACCTGAAATGTCATTCATCTAAATCACCCAGGTGAAACATATTCAACATATAGCATGCAAATCAATGCCGAAACCGCAGCTGAGGACAAATGGTGCCAACCTACTGGAAATCAACTCGACAAAGCTTAACACTTTAGAAGTCCTACAACTACAAGACAAAACCCCGGAATTTGAATAAAGGAGACATGGTGCGAGTATTTTTTGGACTTTGAGTAGCACAATAGGACCTCCTATGTTGAGATTATTGGATGAAATGACTACTGCATCGAAGTACAAGATAACCTGAAGATGCACTTTGCAAATCTGAACAGTTACCTTGAAAACAGTCAGCTAAGCCAAGGCAGCCAGCTGCTGTACGTGATAACAAAATGACCTCTGTAGGAAAAGCAATCAATGGTGGTGTAGAAGATACATTAAACAACTGATGAATTTGCAGTTTAAGTGAACTCTGTTCAGTAAATCGCAGAATTGCAGGACACTAGGATCTACATATTCTGGCCAGCAAGAAGAAGAAATATTGGGACACTGATGAACGATTGTCCTGACCAATTCACTGGTATCTCAGGAATTACGAAACTTATGTGAAGGCCTTATACACCCTACATACGTCATTTGTTTTGGTCAGGTCAAAACTTTTCTGTTTCATGATGCAGCCACAGAATCAATCAAGATCATCATTGGTACTACCAAACTAGGAATGATGCGAAATTGGAACACTTCCCAAAGTCTTCTCCAATCAAGCCTATCAAAAAAAGATGGATGGCAAAAATTGCAAATGAGGGGACTACCTAAAGCTCACAAGTCTATAAAGGTTTTTTTGCCCATTTGCTTCATTTGCTGTTATTAAATTTCATGGAGTGCCTGACCTAATATTTCAAGTATGGACCAGAAATAATAGCAAAATTACCTTTTAAACTCGAAGCAAAGATAAGTGGCAATAAACAACAAGATTGGATTGGATTGGATGAGGTACCTGTCCCAAAAATAGCAGCAGAGGACAAAGAAACTTTAAGGAACTAGCAGTGAAGCAAGTCAAAGAAAGAATTTCTCCCTGTATTCATTCCCTTTTTTTATAAAAAAAGACTATCTAGTTTTATGAAAAGAGTGTACTTCAGAGAGTGGTCTTCTTTTGGTACTTCTGGCTATCATGTTCGATTATGAGATCACTTCCGGTTTGATATGACGCAGTTATATGCAGACCCTGTTCTGTTTTGGTTTTAGGTTCCAGTCCTGCCAAAGGTGGTCTTACTGTTGAGGCTTCTTGGTCTGCTATTGCAGTAAGAAGAATTCGATAATGTTAAGTGGAAAATACCTGTTAGTCTCACACATGCTTGCCTGTGCATCACCAGAGAGAGACATGGCTTGTGCTTTTGGATATGTACATATTCAACCACTTATACGTCGATTGCGGACTTCTTGATTTGACTTGACTTCTCCTTTGACTTCATCAGAAGTTGTTGGACCATTGTACTGAATCATTCAGACAGTATCCCCAATTCAGAAAGCAGATACCGTAATGGTGGGGAAAAAAACTGTTGCATGCAAAAAATGTCACCATTGATGAATCTCAGAGCTCTTAGCCAAGGAACGAAAAATTCGTTGAGTCATGAGCCTATTGAACCTGATGGAGCCCATCCCTCTCCAGGCTGCAAGATGCATGCTGGGTTAGTTCGTGTCATCAATTTTACTGATTGTAGCTGGCCTACTATTTAACAAAATTGGGTGGTTTTATCACGTGTGTGGAGGATATTCTGCGTGCGTTTGCTCACAGAACATTAGTTGTTGTCTCATCCAAACGACTTTCATTGAAGTAAAATCAGAAACAATCTTATCTTCAAATGGAAAAATCCCCATGTGTGTATGCCTCAGCAGAGAGTCAACCTGCTTTATCAATTATTTTTTTTAATGACAAATTCGATGCTATATATCATTTTACCACCCTTCCTCTCCCAGTCCCCTACCCTCACATTCATCATAGAAGGTACAAATAGAAGTTGGGATCAGTGGGTTTAAACAGTTAAGAGAAAACTGTTTTTCAATATTTTTTTCTGTGGCAGGGATCTAAGACCCCAAAACACGTAACATTGTATCTATAAATTGTTTAATATAACAAAAAGACACAATTCGGTTGAAGCATGACATTTATCAGGAAATTACTTGTGAGAAGACGTGAACACTTTCCGTTGTTACTGTGACTGAATGGTATTTTTATAACAAAAATGGTCTTCAAATGGTCTTTTGTACATTGACTTGTCTTCAGCATTTGATTTTTCATGAAGAAGGTTGATGCTTTTTTCTCAGATTGTTTTATAGTGTTTCAGTGTAACCTCTTAATCTGTAGGAAAAGTTCTTTCACATTTTTTGCTGTTATGATCTTCTATTATCTTGAAGGGGAAAAACACAGTGGGCTGATCAGGACTTTATTGTATCTAAGAAAAACATGGTTCTATAAGAACACAGTGTTAAGTAGGAATCGTGACTGTTGCTTGTTAGGTCAGAAAAATAAACAGACTAGAATTCATATTTATATAAAAAAAGCCACAATCTTAAATGGAAAGCTGTTACATAAAGCCTGATTTGCGTGAAATAAAAACACAAAAGATTGCCTCAAAAAATATATTTTTGTAAGGCGCACTGCTACGTGTTAGGTCAGAAAAATAAACAGGCAAGAACTAATGTTTATTAAAAAAAAAAAAATAAAAAAAATGATGGATAGCTGTTGTGCGGGAAATAAAAAAATATGGTTACAAAAATATTTTTTGTAAGGGGCACCAAAAAGACTAGGACTTTGTTGAGGTATAGAGACTAGGACTTTGTTGAGGTATAGAGACTAGGACTTTGTTGAGGTATAGAGACTAGGACTTTGTTGAGGTATAGAGACTAGGATTTTGTTGAGGTATAGAGACTAGGACTTTGTTGAGGTATAGAGACTAGGACTTTGTTGAGGTATAGAGACTAGGACTTTGTTGAGGTATAGAGACTAGGACTTTGTTGAGGTACAGAGACTAGGACTTTGTTGAGGTATAGAAGATAAATGTCACCTGTTGGGGATATGTGGAGAAGGAGATAACACGTCATTATCTCTTTGTTGCCATCAGTTTTGTTCTCGTCATCGTTGAGAAATGTACCAAAGAGATGTAGACCATTGTAGAAAATGTAGGCCTTTATCACACAACTGAGAAATCATTGAAAGAGACAGAATTACTCTATCATCATCATCATCATTTTTATCATCATCATCAGAGACAAACCGGTAGGACATTGTAGATGTAGATATCATATGATACAAAGAACAATCGGGAGAAAGTCGTTGACACTAGGAGAACATTTCTTGCCTTGATGTTACCACAGTAGGATACTGTATGGTAAGGTCCAAGGTCACACCTATGGCTGTGGTAGAGTTTTGTTTGTGTTCTATAAATCATACGTGCTTTTGTTCGTGGATCGTTATCATCTCACACACCAAAGAGGTGTAGAATAGTGTAGAAGTAGTATATTCTTGTGATGTCACCGTGAAATCAGAGAGATATGGAACATTATCATCATCCTCACTCTCATAATTATCTGTTATATTTTTTCATGAGACATACACCGAGACCATTGAAAACTTTCGTAGAAGTAGATTATTTGTCGTTGAATATTTTAGAGGTAGTAAAGTGACACAGTGATAAAGTGACATCTATGAAAAATCAGAGACTTTGGAGAGAGAGTCATTGCCTTTTATATCATTATCATCATCAGTCATCAGTCATGATTATCATCAATCATCATCATGGCTTTGTTGTTATTGTGGATAGCATTTTATCAACATCATCATCATCGCCCATCATCATCAGATCACATTGTTACAAATCGTTGAGTCTGTTCCATAATGCAAAGTATATACAGGGACATGGATTCAGTAGCTGATATATGTTTCTGTTGACGTAAAAAAAACAAACTATCATCTGTTGACATAATAAAAAAAGTATGTATTATGTAGATGCAATTGATGATCTCACATCTAGCCTGAAACTACTGCATGCGTTGGAACTGTCTT
>CM060342.1:8985755-8995755 GCA_030674155.1 Stramonita haemastoma | reverse complement strand
TTATGACCTCCTAGGTCAATCTGTACCAGACCAACGAAGGCATCAGTTCCTATTGTCATATGCATGCATGCAGTTGGTCAGATATGCCTATGTCCATATTGGTAGTATGCAACACGAATGCAATAAGCATGCACTCAAAGTCTTACCAGCGCAATGAGTTAAGTTTTGAACAAGAACCTCTGCGCTGATTGCTTTGTCTAACAGATGTACCTTTGCGTATAATTATGAAAGATTTCAAATGCCTTTTTTTGGAACCTCTTTGGAGCACTTAAAACTGAAACTTTGTTTTACCCTTTTTTGTAAATCACAAAGGGCTGCTCGCATTTCAAGATCTTTCCACAATTTTGTTTTTGATAAAAAACAAAGTGTCATGTACATAAGATTCATGTTCAAATTGCAATTCCAACAGAACAGGGAGAAAACAGGGAGTAACACTAAAATGACCCAGTCTAAAGAAATGTCATGAAAACAAAATTTTTTTTTAATGAATTGCAATGACTTTTTGTGGGGGAAGGGTTTGTGTTCGTTGTCATGGTGGAACTAATGGCATTAAGTCAAAACAGCGAAGTCATTGAAATTCACTCGTAAAAAAAAATGTTAACACTTTTGTTACAGCCCTCTTGGTATAAAGGTAAATAAAGACTGTTTCTAACAAAGTGTATCTTGAAGTGGTTAAAAAAATGGGGATTGTTCTTTGTATTACTCATACCATATGAAAACTAGAATCACCTCATGTGTCTTGTTTGTATATATGGATCTTTTTCCTTCATTCTTGGTACAAGATTGTGCCTACAAGACGGTGCACAATCCAGAATCATTTTCATTTTATCTTATTTTATTACGTTTGATGCAAGATTTGAAAAACCAAAAACTATATGGTGAGTGTCCAAATAATCAAACTTTTCACCATTTATAGCTGTTTTTGCAGGAATCTAACTCTGTGGGGTCCAAGAAAGGTAAGTAACAAGAATCCATGAAAAAAAATGTACGACTGAAAAAGAAATTACCAAAAAAATATACCTTAGAAACAACAATACAATAATAGGTCATACCTTGATTTGATCTAAATCCATTCTTTCATTAAACAAAATCATGAAACGAGCCATTACAGAAAATGCACACCGGAGAGAGAGAGAGGGAGAGGCAGCCGCACATCATCTTCCGACGACACCCTGGGGCAAAGGCCTTGGAGGCAGGATCACAGCCCAGGCTGTGAAGTACTGCCTACCCCAGGGCAGTATCGTCAAGGTCACCAGTGGCCTAAGCTCCCTAGGGAGTTGAGGGCTGGCTTAGGTAAGTATGTTGGGTTGGGGTTTTTTTGGTCTGAGATGTTAGTGCTGTTTCCAGTGATACCGAAAATCCCTGAAAGAAACGTAAGTGTGTGTGTGTAGTGTGTGTGTATGTGTGTGGGGGTGGGGGTTTATGTGTGTGTGTGTGTGTGTGTGTGTGTGTGTGTGTGTGTGTGTGTGTGTGTGTGTGTGTGTGTGGAAGAACGGGGTTGACAGAAACGCAAGTGTGTGTGTGTGTGTGTGTGTGTGTGTGTGTGTGTGTGTGTGTGTGTGTGTGTGTGTGTGTGTGTGTGGAAGGAGGGGTGTGTGTGTGTGTGTGTGTGTGTGTGTGTGTGTGGGTGTGTTGTGTGTGTGGAAGGAGGGGTGTCTCTGTGTGTGTGCGTGCGTTGTGTGTGTGTGTGTGTGTGTGTGTGTGTGTGTGTGTGTGTGTGTGGTGAGTGTGTGTGTGTGTGTGTAGGGGATGTGTGTGTGTGTGTGTGTGTGGTGTGTGTGTGTGTGTGTTGTGTGTGTTTTAAAAGGAGGAGAAAATTCATCATTATTCTTATGATTTTTTTTGTGGAAAATGCTACCCATTTTTTTCTCATTGTAAATACAAAACCTTTAAATTTCATCAGTTAAAGTTTAAAGTTATGATGGTCTTCCATAAACTTAGTTTCATGAAAACTTTTGAATATTTCATTTTTTCTTTATATAGATCTGTAAGTAAACGTTGCTTCATAGGTCTTACATGCCCTGTTTTACAATCTTCACAGAAAAAACATTTTCGCACTCTCTCTTTTCCGACCATATGGGTTTTACACACCCACACTGTGCGGAGGAAAATACTCAGAGCTCAAAACTTCATCATTCAATAAATTGGTTACAATGGGACTGGCAGACCAATGAGCAAAAATAAACTGGAATACCAAATACTATTTTTAAGACTTATAATTTTCAGCTCTGTTCTTTGTTAAAGGCACTGAATGAAAAACAAAACTCGACCGTCACAAATAACGTAAAATTCTGTCAAAACCTGCCAAGATTTCTTCTACCTGTTTCTCCATCTTGTTTTTAAACGGTATCTTTCTAATGATTAACACTTAAACAACAATTCCTTGTCTCAAAGATTCAGTAAAAAATAAAAATAAAAAAAAAAAAAAAGTTTCAGTTTTGGTAGTCAAGGAATGAAAAGATGGCTGTTCATCTGTATAACTTAACACTATGGTAAAACTCTTTGTTTATACTATATGGAGAGAGAGGGACGGCATCCACGATGCTTATCAATCTTCCCAAGACTCCCCACCTGTTAGAGTAAAGTGAAGTGCCCCAACAAGCTTCTCAAGAGTTAACGGAGAATTCAAGCTCCATTTACTTTTAAAAACTGTGTCACAAATGAGTTTCAGCTGTTTAACATCACCAGATTCAGTCTTCAATGACCGCCAATAGGGCTGTCCTCTTCCAGTTCATGAAATGAGATAACGGACATAAAACAAGAATTCTAATTTCTTCTTCGTCGTCGTCGTCATCGAACGACAATAAATCTGCTTTCTTCTCTTCGTCTTCGAAGCTCAGACAGCAACTATTGTTAATCTTGTCTTATGAGCGAAAATGCGTTACGTACGCTGCTGTTAACCACTAACTGATTCTGGCTTCCTTCATCTCACTGAATTCAAACTAAAAAAAAAAAAAAGAAAACAAAACCTATTCTAAAAAACATCCTTTCAGAAAAAAAAAAATAAAGGCAAAAGATGGTTACCTTTACCTTTAAAGGCGAAAGCTAAATGGGTACCTTTACCTTTTAAAAGCCGAAAGATAGGTCTGGGTCTAAATTCATGCATCAACATTATCAAGACAGGCTTCGTATATAATGCACAAGGAGACAAGAGAGGAAGAGGCAGACCAGACATCACCTGGCCACAGACCCTAAGGCAAAGCTGTGGAGAGAGACAGAGACAGGGCACCTGGCTAGAGGCTGTGCAGATGGCTCATCCCTGGCAAGAGTCAGGATGGAGAAAGTATCATCATGGCCTAAGGTTGTGTAAGAGCTGAGGGCTTAGCGTAAGTATGGTTTTGTTTTTTTTGGTTTGGATATCTTGTGGAGAGTGGGGTTTTTTTAGTGGTACGTGAAGACCTACTAGTGGCTTTGTGAAGTGTGTGTGTGTGTTCGTGTTTTGTGTGGGTTTTTTTTGTTTGTGTTGTTGTGTGATGTTAGCGAGAGTGTATGTGTGTGTGTGGTGTGTGTGTGTGTGTGTGTGTTGTTTCTTTCCTGTGTGTGTTAGAGAGTGTGTGTGTGTGTGTGTGTGTGTGTGTGTGTGTGTGTGTGTGTGTGTGTGGGGGAGAAGAGAAGAGAGAGAGACTCGGGATTTTAATTGTAAGGCCACCACTGGTTTGTATACAATGGGGTAAATTTTGACATAAAACTGCAAACAATACAGTAAAGAATATAAATAAAAGTTGGCATTATCAAGATTGATTTCTTCAAAGGAAACATGAATAATTAAACTTTTTGTACACCTAATTGTACTTAAAAAGCTCGCTCAGGGGCATAGATTATATAACATAACCCAAATTCTCAATTGGCAAACTTTTCACTATTCAAAATATTTGAAGGCATTGTTCTTTTGCATTTGTGAAGTACTTTGACAGGTATTTCTCTCTCAAGTCTGTGAACTTTGTACAATCAAAGAAAAAATAAATTTCAGTTTCAATTTTGTCAAGGAGAGAGAATGGGGGGGGGGGGGAGACAGAGAAATACGTTTTGTTTTATACCACTTCAAGTCACGGCAGATTTCTCTGCGTGAAATTCGGGCTGCTCTCCTCGGGGAGAAGCACGTCGCCACAAGGGCAGCGCTATCCATTTTTTCTGTTCACAACTGTATTTCTTTCCCAATCAGAGTGGCTTTTTCTACAGAATTTTGCCAGGGACAACCTCTTGTTGCCGTAGTTCTTTTACGTGCAGTAGACAATTTGTGTAACAACGGGGACCTGATTTATCGTCTCATCCGAAATACTAGCACCAGACCACCACTCTGGCAAATGGATGGGGGAAATGTTTTTGAGATAGCGTCAGTGGTCAGAGCACTCGTTTTTCCCAAGCCATTGTTAGCAGCATCGACGTGGTTACCAAGTGATGGGTGACCGTTTGTGCACTCGGCTTCAGTACAGTGCCCCAGTTTCAACCAGCTGTAAATGGGTACCTGCCCTCTTCAGGGTCAGGGAAAGTTAAAGCAGTGAGGGAGAGGAGATGGGCGCCGCACCTCAACATGCTGGCCCCTAGAGAAGTTTAGGTCTCTGATGCCTCGCTCCCCTACGACCACATAGGTTATGGGAACGTCTTTTATTTAATGTATAGGAATTCTGTAGTTCCCATAAATTTCTGTAGGAGTTTTTTTGTGGTTGGTTTGGGTGGGGTTTGCTGTTAGCTATCCCACTGTGATTTAAATACTCACAAGTTAATCTGTTATGTGATCAAAGTCAAATCACACAGGTTCAGTCATGATTTCTCAAGAAAAAAAAACCCCTCAATTTCGTAGTTAGACAAAAACAGGATGGCTTTTCACTAAAATAAACCAACTTCTATTAAAATAAAAACGGCTTTTTATGTAAAAATGTTTCAAATGTCGAGTTTCAGATCTACAGCAACCATCATGGATTCCTGAATCATCACCATCTTCTTCTTTTGAACCTCGCTGACTGAAAATTCGATCCACAGAACACATTTTCCCAAAGGAACAGTAGGATGGATTTGGTCACTCCTGACAAACTCGTACACCGTCAGGACTATCAGACAGATCCTCAGACCTTCAGGCAATAAGGCACAAGGAAAAGGCGAGAGAGAGAGAGAAATGGGGGGAAGAGGCGAGGTATGACAAAGGACACCCAGCATCAGGACCCTGAGACAGAGAGGAGAGGAGACGAAGACATCCACCTGCACTTCCACGGACACATCATGATGGAAATCTGCAGCGGCTTGTGCGGGTTAAGGATCCTACGGCAGAAGTAAGTTTCCTTTATTTTCTTTTCTTTTTTTAAGAACAAACGTGTTTCTTTTAGTGCCTCAGCTAGAGCTCCGAGGTTCACTGATGATGAGGTTTTTTACGTATGCGACCGTTTTTACCTACCATGGTTAGCCGCATTCCGACTTCGGGGATGGTGTCTAAGCACGACATCTGTAGGCATGAGGGTTTGTTGTTGTTGTTGTTTTGTTTTTTTGGGGGGGCGTTTGCCGTCCGTTCCTGCCGGCATGAAATGGCCTACTCCTCCGAAAGGCGAAACAGGTTTTTAACGTATGCGCAAGATGTTGTGCGTGGGTTTTCCACACGGGGCCTCAGTTTATAGTCTCATCCGAAGGATTTCTGGATGAGTGGAGTCGGCACTGATGTTAACTCCGGGAGAAAAATCCGCAAGAACGGGTTTTTCGTGGTTGGTCGAACCCAGGCCGTCAACGTGTGAGTGCAATGATCTAACCACTAGGTATAGGCTATCCCGAAAATCAAGGCAGAAAACCAGGGTTCATCTCATGCTTAGAACCTTGTAAAGTCTAATTTGACTTTTTTTTTTGGAAGTAGAATTGGATGCTTTTGCATATTCTTCACGGCACATTAATTTTTTTATGTACTTCGGCAGGTTAGGGAGTGTGTAGAATAGTACCATCATTGAAGACGAATAGCTCAGTGGTCAGAGCACTCGCTTTCCCCAAGCTAAGGTTAAGCAGTGTTGAGCGTGGTTACCAAGTGGATGGGTGACCGTTTGCATACCTTGGCTTCAGTACAGTCCCCCAGTTCACCCAGCTGCAAATGGCTACCTGCCCTCTTTAGGGTCAGGGAAGCTAAAGCAACGAAGAAGAGGAGATGGGTGCTGTCCTTAGTATACTGGCTCCTGGAGAAGCTGAGGTCTCTGACACCTCGCTTCCCAACGATCGCATAGGTTATGGGAACACCGTTAGCTGAATATCATCACTCTCTGCTGAACCGTTTTCTTTGTTTGTACCTACGCCATTCCTTTTATGAAGAAAGATACGAATATTCCAGCAAGGTTGGACATCTTTAGAACTGCTATCTATCTATCTATCTATCTCTCTATCTATCTCTCTATCTATCTATCTATCTTATCTATCTATCTATCTATCTATCTATCTATCTATCTTCTCTCTCTCTCTCCATCTATCTATCTATCTATCTATCTATCTATCTATCTATCTATCTATCTATCTATCTATCTATCTATCTATCTATCTATCTATCTATCTAACCCTTAGTCTGGCGGCTGTGGAGGCACCCCTGAAGACTTGACAACCAGTTCCTTCCATTTCTCTCTCTGTTCTGCCTTTCTTAAAATTTTGTTGAGTTCTAGGCCTGTCCATTCGCTGATGTTGTCCTCCCATCTCTTCCTTGGTCTGCCTCTTTTTCTTCCTCTTTGGACAGTTGCCTTGCAGTATTGTTTTTGCTAGTCCTTTTCATCTTGTGACATGCCTGTACAATTTAATTTTACGCTTCTTTAGAACTGCTACTAGGTGAATTTTTGCCAGAAAATTTCGTTTGCTGATTTTTTTTTCCCCTTCACTTCTTTACGGCATCTGTGAAACTGCGGCTTTAGTGTGTTCGGTTTGCAGAGCGTTTTCAGCAATGGCACAGCCTGGGAGAGCCATGGAGTTGTGAACGCAAGGACTGGGAAAACGCGGGTAAGGATTTTTTGGTATTTTTTTGTGTTTTGTACCACGTTATGTCACAGCAGATTTCTCTGCGTGAAATTCGGGCTGCTGTCCCCGGGAGAGAGCACGTCCCCACAAGTGCAGCGCCTACTCTTTTTTTTCTCCTTTTTCCTGCATGCAGATGTATTTGTTTCCCTATCTGAGTGGCTGTTTTCTACAGAATTTTGCCAGGGTCAACCCCCTTGTTGCCGTGGGTTCTTTTACGTGCGCTAAATAGTGATGTGTAACACACGGGACCTCGGTTTATCGTCTCATCCGGAAGACTAGCGCCCAGACCACCACTCAGGGTCCAATGGATGGGGAAAAGTTTTGGGCCCAAACGGGGTACGAACCACCGCACACTCCGACCCGGACTTTTCGCTTTCTAGGTAAGGCGCGTTACCATCTAGACCACCGATCCACCTGCACGAATTCACTGCAGCTCTGAGAATTGCGCTTGTAAACTCGGAGTAGGCTTAGAGGTCATGAATCTATTTGTGTTCTATGTTACTTAGATCAGTACTGGATAAAACAACTTTAAAAAAAGTAATCCAGTTGGCTTGTTATCAGTTGAATTTGGGGATCTTGTCAGTCTGGTTTCACGAAGTTCTAGCTTATGATCAAAGCTGATGATGTTGGGTATGTGGTTAATACGGAGAGATTCATCATGTGTGTTTCATTTGCGCTCTGAGCTAAAAGAGAAGATATTAAAGAAAGATCGATGGCTGAAGCCCTGTGAGTAGAACTATCAGGAATACCAGCCGCCATGGCGCAGTGGTTAGCGCCTTATATTCAAGACCGAAAGGTCGTGAATTCGATTCCCACAAGAGTCATAGGGATTTTTCGGGCTCCGGCCGGCTTCTACCCAGAGTGAGTGTGCTGTGGGCTCAGTGGGAGACTGGGACCACACAGTCGAGCTTCATCCACTTTACGGATGCGCGTTGGAGAGTGTTGCTCAAATTACCTGACCAACACTGCAGGTGTCTGTATCTCTCGGGCCGGTTGACGCCAGGATTATTATTATAGTACGCGTAGAGTACAGCCCTGTCAAGTAGTCTCAAAGCACATGCACTTCCATAGCAACATCATTAATCATCCTCATTCTCATCGTTCATCATGCAATGAAAAAATTGCCTCTGATTCGTGGTCCCGGTTCCTCTGGTCTCATGGTGACCTCAGATTCGTTTCCCCACACACTTCTGTGCCTGTGGTGAGTTTGTGTCAAAGCCTTTAGGATTGGAGGTTCGAGTGGAGGCGGTCGTTGGAGGGACGTTGTGGTGGTCGCCACCTTGGGTGGGCGTCTTACTCAGTCTGGCTCCGCGACTGAGCTAATACTGTTGTTAGCAGGGGGCTTAGTAGGTGGTGTCCTGCATATGTTAGCTCAAAACAGGCACCACTGAACACCACCAAAATGACCCAGCAGAAGTGCAGGGCCCCTCTGGGTGGTGGCCCTCACGGCGACCTAATATTGATGAGCTCCCTGTGGACTTCCGATCCTGAGGATGAGACGTAGCGAACCTGGGTATGGCTGCGGCGGAGAGATTGAAACGAGCGGCGTGGGAACAGCAGGGATAGGAACGTCACAGAAGATGAGGCAGCAAAAAAAAGAAGAAGAAAAGAAATAAACACTGAAATGATGATAAGGATTTTTTTTTTAACCAGAAAAAAGCGATAATAAGTAAGTAGTAAACAAAAACAAAAAAATGAAAAGAAATATCAGGGATGCGTGTTATGCTACCATCATTGAGCAGATGAAATGACGAGCCGACACCATTTTCAACATAACGGTTATTACTAATTGAGGTGCAGCCTTTGTCCCAAGAAGGTGAGTGGGCATTGAAATCCCCTGCAATTAACCATTTGTCATTCAGTGGCATGAAGGTTGTGGATCCATTCTGTGTTAAACTCATTTGGGGCCTTTAGGCAAGTAGATTGAAACCACACGGAAAATTAAATGATCGTTAAATTTAACTATCACTGCACATAATTATATGTAATCTAGCAAATGACAGGAAGATGGAGATGGAACTGAATTGTAATGTATTCCTGTTTGTATGTAAATTGCCACGTTAAATTTGGCATCTCCATCTGTCCTCTGACACAGGTGGATAGTGATATTCTGATATTTGGAAACTTGTTTGTTTTTTTTACATTGAGTGATGTGTAGCATTAAAACTTGATCATTATTCTTTGCAAGGTAGTTGTTGAACTGGGTAAGGCAAGTTAGAGGAGATATAATTATCTAGTGTTCCTTTGCATTAAGTAAGTTTGATGGTGGGAGGTTTAGATGTACGTTATTGTCATTCTTGTGGAACAAGACAAAAAGAAGAGAGAAAAAAACAGGGGGGTTGTGGGTTGTTTGTTTTTGTTTTGTTTTGTTTTTTTTGGTTGGTTTTTGTTTGATTTGGTTTTTTTCCCTTATATAGATAGCTTGGTGAAAAAAAGCAAATCTATCACTTACTCGATGTACCATCTTGAATTTTTTTTTTTTTTTACTTTTGGCACGCGCTCATATTCACTCACTATCTATCCCTTAGTCTGGCGACTGTGGGGGCACCCCCCGAAAACTTGACAACCAGTTCCCTCATTTCTTCTGTTCTGCCTTTTTGTTGAGTTCTAGGCCTGTCCATTCGCTGATGTTGTCCTCCCATCTCTTCCTTGGTCTGCCTCTTTTTCTCCCTCCTTGGACAGGGCCTTGCAGTAGTATTGTTTTTTGCAAGTCCTTTTGATCTAGTTACATGCCCGTTACCATTTAAGTTTACGCTTCTTTAAGATTGACAGATCCTGTTAAAACAGACATGAACAGGGCTTGTTTGTTTGTTTTTTCTGTCTTTCAAGGAACTGATTGACAGTCAGATTATTCCCGAACAGAAAGAAGATGGAAAAGAGAAAAAGAAGAAAAAAAGAGGAGGAGGAAGAAGGTAAGGAATGAAAGAGAAAAAAAAACGACAGACAACAACAAACAAAAAAACAATGAAGAAAGACCAAAGAGATTTCTCCGGAGAGAGAGAGAGAGGGGGGAGGAGGGAGAGAGGGAAGAGGA
>CM060342.1:8973255-8975755 GCA_030674155.1 Stramonita haemastoma | reverse complement strand
CCACCTCCTCCACCTCCTCCACCTCCTCCTCCTCCTCCTCCTCCTCCTCCTCCTCCTCCTCCTCATTTTCTTCTTCTTCCTCTTCTTCCTCCCAGTAATTCAACATCTTCACTCAATCCCAACGTTGTTGTTTTTCTTTGGTACACAGATGAACAACGGAATCAACGCATCACCGTTACCCGCCCCCTCCTCCTCCTCCTCCTCCTCCTCCTCCTCCTCCTCCTCCTCCTCCTCCTCCTCTTCCTCCTCCTCTTCCTCCTATCCTTCCTCTCAGTACTTCAACATCCTCACGTTGTTGTTTTTCTTTGGTACACAGATGAACAACAGCAGTAACGGATCACCATCACCTACTTCCTCCTCTTCATCCTCCTCCTCCTCTTCATCCTCCTCCTCCTCTTCATCCTCGTCCTCCTCTTCATCCTCCTCCACTTCCTCCTCCTCTTCTTCTTCCTCCTCTTCCTCCTCCTCTTCCGCCTCCTCTTCTTCCTCCTCCTCCTCTTCCTCGTCTCTTCCTCCTCCTCTTCCTCATCTTCCTCCTCTCCCCTCTCTCCCTCCTCCTCTTCCTCCACCTCCTCTTTCTCCTCCTCATCCTCTCCCTCCTCTTCATCCTCCTCTTCCTCCTTCCTTCCTCAATGCCAAAGTTTTTGTTGGGTTTTTTTGGTACACAGATGAACAACAGCAGTAACGCATCATCACCGTCACTGCCTCCTCCTCTTCCTCCTCATCTTCCTCCTCTCCCTGCTTCTCTTCCTCCTCCTTTCCTCCTCCTCTTCCTCCTCCTCCTCCTCCTCCTCTTCCTCCTCCTCTTCCTCCTCTTTCTCTTCTTCCTCCTCTTCCTCCTTCCTTCCTCACTCAATGCCAACATTGTTTTTTTATTTGGTACACAGATGAACAACGGAATCAACGCATCACCGTCGTCGTCGTCGTCGTCGTCCTCCTCCTCCTCCTCCTCCTCCTCCTCCTCCTCCTCATCCTCATCCTCTTCTTCTTGTCCTTCCTGAAAGTACTTTATCATCCTCACTCAATCCTAACGTTGTTTTTTCTTTGGTACACAGATGAACAACGGAATCAACGCATCACCGTCGCCTTCCTCCTCCTCCTCTTCCTCCTCCTCCTCCTCTTCCTCCTCCTCCTCCTCTTCCTCCTCCTCACCCTCCTCTTCATCCTCCTCATCCTCTTCCCCCTCCTCCTCCTTCCTTCCTCACTCAATCTTAACGTTGTTTTTCTTTGGTACACAGATGAACAACGGAATCAACGCATCACCGCCACCCGCCTCCTCCACCTCCTCCTCCTCCTCTTCCTCCTCCTCTCAGCCTTCCTCCTCTTCCTCCTCCTCCTCCTCCTCTTCCTCCTCCTCCTCCTCCCCAGCTGTGCCGTGGACACTGCCAGTTTGTGTGGAGGGGATGTGGATGTTCTGCCATCCGTACGGACGTCCCATGGACGAGCACATCCGCGACGTGAGGAACATGAGTCTCCGTGAGGATGACGTCATCATCTGCGCGTTTCTGAAGGCTGGTGAGAGTCCGGGAGTGGATTGGATTGGATTGTGTTGTGTTGGGTTGTTTTGTGTAGCTGGTGAGAGTGGATTAGGTTGGGTTGGGTTGTATTGGGTTGTGTTGTGTTGGGTTGCGTTGTGTTGTATTGCGTTGTGTTGTATTGCGTTGTGTTGTGTTGTATTGTGTTGTGTTGTATAGCCAGGATAATGTCTTCAGATCATCTGCGTTTTCCTGAAAGCTGGTGAGAGTCCGAGAGGGGATTGGATTGGGTTGGGTTGTGTTGTGTTGTGTTGTGTTGTGTTGTGTTGTGTTGTGTTGTGTTGTGTTGTGTTGTGTTGTGTTCTATTGCCAGACCAATGTCCTCAGATCATCTGCATCTTCTTGAAGGCTGGTGAGAGTCCGAGATTGGATTGGATTGGATTGTGTTGTGTTGTATTGTATTGTGTTGTATTGTGTTGTATTGTGTTGTGTTATATTGTGTTATATTGTGTTGTGTTGTGTTGTGTTGTATTATTATGTTGTGTTGCCAGGACGACGTCATCATCTGCGCGTTTCTGAAGGCTGGTGCGAGTTTGAGATTAAATTGGATTGGATTGGATTGTGTTGTGTTGTATTGTGTTGTGTTGTGTGGTGTTGTGTTGTGCTGTATTGTGTTTATTTATTTATTTATGTCACAGCAGATTTCTCTGAGTGAAATTCGGGCTGCTCTCCCCGGAGAGAGCGCGTCACCACAAGTGCAACGCCTACCCATTACTTTTTTTCCCCTCAGGGATGGTGTCTAAATACGACACCTGTGTGCATGTTGGGGGGGGGGGGGGTTGTTATAATTTTGTCATCCGCTCCTACCGGCACACGATAACCTACTCTTCCGAAAGGCGGAACGGGGTTTTAACGTGTGCGCAAGATGTTCTGCGTGCGTTCGCACACGGGGCCTCGGTTTATAGTCTCATCCGAATGACTTTGACATTCAGTTCGATTTTGTGTTGTGTTGTATCGTGTTATCA
>CM060342.1:8963255-8968255 GCA_030674155.1 Stramonita haemastoma | reverse complement strand
AGGATAATGTAATAAGCACTCTTGTGCTTTTTTACATCCAGTCCCCGTGTGTATGCAAAGAGAGAGAGAGAGAGAGAGAGAGAGAGAGGAGAGAGAGAGAGAGAGAGAGAGAGAGAGAGAGAGAGAGAATTATGGGGAGAGGGGGGGGGGGGTCAGTATATCTATACTTGAGGGTAAATGAATTTATTTCAGTTCTTTTTATTTTCTTTATTTCTTTCGAGTTCAAATCAGACAATGTCGGACCAAGCAGCTGTGTACGAGAGAAAAAAAATATGAAGATGACAAGGTGACTTTGTCATGGTGTTTTTTTTTTAAAAATAATTATTCAGGCCGCAGATATTTTTCCAAACTAGGAAATTGCCTGCAAGGAGTTTTCTTATTGTTTTTCTAGGTCTTGTTTTCTTTTTTCTTCTTTTTTTTTTTTTTTCTCTCTGGGTTTTTTTTCGGGGGGGGGGGGGGTTGTGAGGTTTGTTTTTTTATGTTTTTTTTTTGTTATTTTTGGAGGGGGGGAGGGGGGGTGTTGTCCTTTATCGTGATTCTTCTTCTTCTGCTTCTTCTTTTTTAAGGCTGTGTTTTTCATTTTCTACACATTCGTTTTCTTTAATTTCTTCTTTAGACTCTTCTTTAAATTATTGATTTAATTTCTTCTTCTTCTTCTTCTTTTCCTTCCTCTTCTTCTTCTTCCTTCTTCTTCTCTTTTCTCTCTTTTTTTTCTTCGTTTATTTCTTCTTCTTTTTTTTCTTTTTCTTCTTCCTCATTTCCTCTCCTTCCATTCTTCTCTTCTCTTCTTCTTTCTTCTGCTTTTTCTTCATTTCTACACTTCTTTCTCTTTAATTTCTTCTCTTACTCTTCTTTTTTCTTCTTTCTTCTTCTTCTTCTTCTTCTTCTTCTTCTTCTTCTTCTTCGCTTTCTTCTTTCTTCTCTCCTTCTCTTCTCCTCATTCTTCTCTTCTCTCATCATCATCATCTTCTTCTTCTTTCTTCTTCTTCTTCTTCTTCTTCTTCTTCTTCTTCTTCTTCTTCTTCTTCTTCTTCTTCTTCTTTCTTCTTCTTCTTCTTCTTTAGTTAATTTTTTTCTTCAAATTCTTTTTCTTCTTCAATTCTTTAAAAAATTTTCTTCAAATTCTTCTTCGAATCCTCAATTTTTTTCCTTTAAATTCTTTAAAGTCTTCTTTTTTAAAAAATTTCCTTCTTTTTTTGTTCATTTCTTCTTTTTCTTTTTTGTCTTTGTTCCCGTCCTCTTTCCTTCCTGGTCGTTTTTATACCTTTTCTTAAGAATTTTTTTGGTTCTGTTAATTCTTTTTGTTCCTTTTTGTGTTTTGTTTTGTGTGTTTATATCATATCCTTGTGTTGTTATGTGTAGATGTTGACGTCTTTTCCATTTTCACCACAGCTGCAGATTTTGAAGGGGAAAAAATAATAGGCCAAAAATTGAAAATGAAAATGGCTTATTTTTTCTGATTATAGTTTATGAAAACACGAAACTCAAAGTTGATGAAAGGAGAAGAAAATTATGCCGACGGATTGAATTTGACAGACTGCCCCCCCTGCAAGAAAAGTTGATTCATTTAATTGTTTATTAGACTGACTTTTATTTACCTTTTTCTTTATCCCGAGGTCGGAATGCGGCTACCTACCTTAACATGATAGCCTAGTGGTCAGAACTTGCGCTGGCAATTTGAGACCCGAGTTCGATTCCCGTTGAGTTAACATCAGTGCTGACTCCACTCCCCCAAAAGTCTTTCGGATCTGACTGTAAACCGAGGCCCCGTGTGCGAACGCACGCAGAACATCTTGCGCACACGCTAAATCCTGTTCCGCTTTTCGTAAGAGTAGGCCATTGTGTGCCGGTGGGAACAGATGATAAATTTACAAAACTGCATCACATGGGGGCTGTATGTAAAAAAAAAAAAAAGTACATGAGTGCTTTTTCCATTATCCTCGATATGAAAGAATAAATAAATAAAAATGAATAAATAAAAGATAATGGTCAAGGTCGTATTCAAAAATCTCACCATTGGTGAATCTCAGAGCTCTAGCCAAGGAACAGGAAAAAATAAACTTTTATACTCTATTCTGATTTTTTAAACTTGTATGGGTATATTCAAAATATCGTCAAAAAGTCACAGTTTTACTTCATGTTCGTTCTAAGATAGTTGCAACAGTTGTTTTTGATTCTATTACATATTTGCATTCGATAATTATGTTTCTGGGGAGGGTTAGCTCAGTGGTCAGAGCACTCGCTTTCCCCAACCAAAGGTTAAGCAGCATCGAGCGTGGTTACCAAATGGATAGGATGACCGTTTGCGCACCTTGGCTTTAGTACAGTCCCTCCAATTTACCCAGCTGTAATGGGTACCTGCCCCTTTAAGGTCAGGAAGGTAAAAGCAGCGAGGGAAGAGGGGTATGGATGGCCCCTAGAGAAGCTGAGGTATCTGATGCCTCCTTCCCTACGACCACATAGGTTATGGGTCACCTTTACCTTAACCTTCATGTTTCTAGGAACAACTCATAAAATCTGCATGTTTGGACAGTTATTCGCAAATTTAGGCCAACAGTGTCATAAAACTAATTCTTCCCCAACGAGATGTAGGAGCGTGTTTGTATAATTAGCATCCCCACCTTCTGGAAAATTGTGTGCTGGGAAATCCCCCTTTTCTATCCCTCTCTTTGTTTCTGCTTTGTTCCTATTCTTCCTGTCACCTACGGCTTATTTCCTGCCTTCTTATCACCCATTTTCTTGCCTTTTTTTTTTTTTTTTTTTTACCCCAGAAAGACTTAAAAGATAGCAATTCTCTCCCACGCCGCAGTCGCAAGAGTTGGGCCTGACTCGTCGAACGCTTAACGGCAGAACAACGCACAAAATAATAGTTGCTAATGTTGTGTTCCAATCTCAAACAGCTGTCGTCGGTCCAGTGTCGCGGAGACATGCCTTACTGTTGAGTTGATAGAATGTAAAGCATTCAGTGTGGCGATAGGCTATTAAGGGGGGCTTAATGGGTACGGGGGTTTTGCCCCTGAAAACTGTGGAACGACGCATAACGCTGTTTTGAGTAGCAACATGTCATTATCGTTGCTTTTATGAATTTTTTGAAGCAGCTGGAAGCCTTGGCTATTTGATATATCCACAAATTAGCCTCCCACGTGCTTGTTTTGTCTCAGAATTAGGATGAATGTGTCGGTTCTCATTTCAAATTCACAGCAATCTGTAGGGGCGGGATAGCTCAGTGGTCACAGCACTACTGCTTTTCCCCAGCCAAGGTTAAGCAGCGCCGAGCGTAACCAAGTGGGTGGGTGACCGTTTGTGCGCCTTGGCTTCAGTACAGTTCCCCAGTTCACCCAGCTGTAAATGGTACCTGCCCTTTTAGGGTCAGGGAAGGTGAAAGCAGCGAGGGAGAGGAGATGGGCACACCTTCAACATGCTGGCCCCTAGAGAAAGCAGAGGTCTCTGATGCCTCGCTCCCCTTCGTCACATGTTAGGCACTTTACCTAGCTTTTTTACTTAAGTGGGGGGTCCTCTTGTATCTCATCCGAAGGAATTTTGGGAGGAAGTGGAGTCAGCACTGATTTAGCTCCAAGAAAAAAAATCCTCTTGAAACGAGATTCGAACCCGGGTTGTCAAACATGCGGGTGCAATATTTCTGACCACGTAGACAATCAGGAAACAAATACATTTGCAGACAGGAGAAAGAACAAACATGGGTGGCGCTGCACTTGTGGCGACGCAAACTCTCCGGGCCAGAGAGCAGCCCGAATTTCGCACAGAGAAAGTCTGCTGTGACATAAAGTGATGATAATAAAACAAAATAAAGATAAAATGTTTCAGGGGACTTTTCCCACTAAGTTAACATCAGTACTGACTCTACTCCACCAAAAGTCCTTTAGAGAGACTAGAAACCGAATCCTCCGTGTGCAAATGCACGCAGGACATCTTGCAAACACGTAATAAATAATTTATTTATTATTATATATCATTGATTATATTTATTATTTATTATTCATTGTAATGAAATAAAATCCCCCAAAATCCATTATTCCGCCTTCCACAAGAGTAGGCCGTTTCATGCCGGTTAGGAACAGATGTCAAATTTTCCAAAAAAACGCACGCACACAGTTAGTGTTGTGTTCAACACTATCCCAGAAATCGGAATCGGCTGACCTTCATGGTGGCAAAAACGGTCGTAGACGCAAAATCTCACCATTGGTGAACCTTGGAGCTCTAGCCGATAAAACAAAAACAAAAATGTCATGATTCTTTGCTGAATTCACCTTCACCTGTCCCGTAGTCCCGTGGGGGCACAACTGAAGATTTTGCAAGCCAGCTTCCTCCACTCCCCATAGTCCTCCGTCCTCCGTAGTTGGTCGTTCCACCCAAGGCCTGTCCACTCTCTGATGCTGTCTTTCCATGGTTTCCTCTGTCTGCCTCTTCGTCTCCCTTCCCTTTACTGTTCCCTGTAAGACTGTCTTGGCCAGTCCAGATGATCGTGTGACGTGCCCGTACCACTTAGCTTGTGGTTTTTTTTCTGTATGTAGTTAGGAGCTCTTCTTATGGATCGATGGCATTCTTTATTCTAGTTTTCACTTCTTCATTAGTGATGTGATCTCTGTATGAAAATGCCAAGGGGTTTGCGAAAGCATCTCATCTCCATTGCCTGTCTCCATTGTCTGCTGATTATGTCCATGAATTGTTCCTGGCTAAAACCAAACGTTGTTTGTCGTGTTGTTGTGTTGCAGCGCCAATTTCGGAATGTGGTCGGATTATCTAAGGCAGATGTCCAGTTTTATCAAAGCGAAACCCCGACATGCCCATCCTACAATGTATTCCTACGAAGATATTAAAAAGTGAGTGGGTGTGTGTTGGGTGTTGGTTTGTGTTGTGGTTTGGTGTTGTGTTGTGTTGTGTTGTTTGTTGTCTTGAGTGTTGGTGGTGGGTGTTGTGGGGTTGTGTTGTGTTGTGTTGTGTTGTGTTGTGTTGTGTTGTGTTGTGTTGTGTTGTGTTGT
>CM060342.1:8953255-8960755 GCA_030674155.1 Stramonita haemastoma | reverse complement strand
TTTGGTTGTTTTTTTTTTTAAATCTGTTTCGAGGATTTGGGTGTATTTTTTATTTTATTTGTAGATTTATTTATTTATTTTTTTATTATGAGTTGTTCATTTGTTTGTTTTATACATTCATTTATTTACATTTGGAAGTGGTTGCCTGCGCTTGTTTTTTCTCCCACTACTTTTTCCTCAATAATCACTTATTAACTTCTTGGTTTATTCTTTATTAGCATTTGTATTTTCGAGGATAATGGAATAAGCAGTCGTGGCTTTAAAAAAATTTTTTTTTTTTTTACTTCCAGTCCCTGTGTGTATCATTGTATGCGATTTTTGTCCATTTTTGTTTCCCGTCCCCAGCCCCTCGGATAATGGAATAAGCACCCGGGTGCCCGGGTGCATACCGTTTGAAAATCTGGTATTTTGTTTCCCCACCTCGTAAATGAATGGCCTACTCTTCCGAAAGGCGGAACAGGAGTTCTTGGTGGTTGTTTTAGTGGTGGTGGTGGTGGTGGTGTCGGTTTTTTTGTTGTTGTTGTTTTGTTGTTCTTTGGCTAGAACTTCAAGATTCACCAATGCGACTTTTTTTCAACCACCGTTAATAGGTGTCACATTCCCACGTCGGGATGGTGTCTAAACACGACAACCGTATGCATTTTTTTGTTTTTCAAGTTTTGTTTCTTACCCATTCCTTACGGCACAGAAAATAGTTTGCTTTTCCGAAAGGTGGAACGGGTTTTTAACATGGTTTGGGGACAGATAGCCTAGTGGTTAGAACATTGCGCTGGCAATTTGACGACCGGTTCGAGTCCGGTCGAGGGATTTTTTCCTGGAGTAAACATCAGTGCTGATCCATTCCTAAAAAAGTCCTTCGGATGAGACTTTAAACGAGGTCCGTGTGCGAACGCACACAGAACATCTTGCGACACGTTAATCCTGTTCCGCTTTGTCAGAGTAGGCCATCGTGTGCGGTGGACAGATGACGTTTAACAAAGTGCATACACCGGGGACTGATGTAAATAAGCACAAGAGTGCTTATTCCATTATCCTCGATACAAAAGAATAAATTAAATCAAATCAACATGTGCGCAAGATGTTCTACGTATGTTCGCACATGAGACTTTGGTTTATAGTCTCATCTCCAGGGCTAATGCGGGGCATGGATCGAGTCGTACTGAGTTGATTCGAGAGTGTAAATCCTAAAACGGGTGCCTCGATTACGAACACATGGCTCTAACACTAGGCTACCTCGCCCATGGAACAGGCTTTACGTGTGCGCGAGATGTTCTGTATGGTTCACACACGGGACTCGCTTATAGTCTCATCCCGAAGACTTTTTCTGGGGGAGTGGAGCCGGCACTGATGTGAAGGCTTGTCTGAAGTCGTCTTAAGTATGGCTGCCTATAATGGGGAAGTATTCTAAAACAGTCATGCGTGCAAACTTCTCGTGCATCTAGTGTGTGCTTACAATCTGGTGTGGATTCCCAAGTGGATGAAGTAGAGTATATAATATAATATATACTCTGGGTGACCTCCCAGGTGTGTTAATCTGGGGAACGCAAAACAACAACAATCACAAACAGCAACAACAACAGCAGCAACAAGCCTCTAACCTAAAGAGATCAGGGGTAGTGGATGCTTTCGGGTCGTTTGAAAAAGAAACTCTGTGGACTTATACACACGTCATAGGGGGGTGGTTGTGTCGTAAAGTAGTCATGTCCCTAAGAGGACAGGCGTTTAGCAAACTCAAACTCCTTTCCCTTGTCAGGAAACTTTATCTGTGTGTGTGTGTGGGGGGGGGGGGGGGGGGGAACAACAACAAAACCCCATCTCGTTTCCTTTCACCAGGTGGGCTGTCAATGCACAGACTCCATACAAATCGCAAGACAAAAGATTCCAAATCTGACAATTCCTATTATCTTTGTGAGTGTACGAATCGGGTTATAAAACGACAGATTTTTTTTCTAGCAAGTTAGGCAGTACTTGTTTTACATTCGTTGTCTCGACTGAGTTTTTATGCGTGTTTTTGTTGTGCTTTTTTATTATTGCCATTATTTTGGGTGATATTTTCGATGTGTGTTGATAGAAAACGATGTGCTGAGGGGTTAAAAAAATTATTTCAAGGTTTTTTTGTTTTTTTTTAACCAGGTTCGGGCAGTTGAACATCTTGATCCCGTTAGCGACAGGGAGTCTATTTAAAGACTCTAAAGGCGGCCCTAATTATCTCCCTTGTAGAAATACAAGAGCGCAAAGCCTTATTTTTCCCAATGTAGAACACACCAGTGAATTGTGAGAAGCCGTCTTAACTTGGGTGGTTTTTTAGTATATGTTTTTTTTCCTTTTTTTTTTTGTTTGTTGTTGTTTTTTTGGTGGAGGGATGGATTTTTATTTATTTTTAATTTTAATTCAATTTTGTTCTTGGGCTGGAACTCTGATGAGTTTGTGCATGAGGCCGTTGTGTTCATCATTTAGGTAGCTGCATTCCGATTTCAGGGATGATGTCTAAAATGATACTTGTGTGCATGTGTTTTAGCTAATTTATCATCTGTTTCTACTTTGTGAATGTACCTACTCTTCCAAAGTGCAGAACAGGGTTTTTGAATATGTGTGCAAGATATTCTGCATGCTTTCGCACACTGTGCCTCAGTTTGTATTCTTTGTTGTTATAAGATTTTTCTTCTTCGGTCGAAACTGATACTTTTGCCTATGGGACCGTTTATACTCTTTTTTTCTTCTTTATTCTTTTCATTTCGGGATAATGGAATAAGTACCCATGTGCTTTTTTACATCCAGTCCCCGTGTGTATGCAGTTTTGTAAATTTTGTTATACATTCTCAAGTTAGGTAGCCGCATTCCGACTTCAGGGATGATGTCTAAACATGACACCCATGTGCAATCCCCACCCCACCCCACCCCCACCACCCCCAAATGAATTGTATATTTTTGCATAGCGTCATTCGAGAGGTCGTTTATTCATACTGGGGACGGCATAGCTCAGTGGTCAGAGCACTGGCTTTCCCCAAGCCAATATTAAGCAGCATCGAATGTGCTTATCCATTGGATGGGTGACCATTTGCACGCCTTGGTTTCAGTACAGTTCCTCCCAGTTCACCCAGCTGTAAATGAGTACCTGCCCTCTTTAGGGTCAGGGAAGATAAAGCAGCGAGGGAGAGGAGAATGGCGCCGCCCTCAATATGCTGGCTCCTGGAGAAGCTGAGGTCTCTGACGCCTCGCTCCCCTACGCCCACACAGGTTATGGTTCTGATCGTGCTTCTTAGCTGAGAGTCTGCCACAGAGATTGGGAGTTAGTCTGCCTGCATTCAGGTGCACTGTTTACCTTTCGATGTCTTTACATAGGTAATGGTAAAGGTGTCCCATAACCTTTGTGGTCGTAGGGGAGCGAGGCACCAGAGACCTCAGCTTCTCTAGGGGCCAGCATTTATTGAGGGCGGCGCCCATCTCCTCTCCCTCGCTGCTTTACCTTCCCTGACCCTAAAGAGGGCAAGTATCCCATTTACAGCTGGGTGAACTGGGGGGACTGTACTGAAGCCAAGGCGCGCAAACGGTCACCCATCCAATTGGTAACCACGCTAGATGCTGCTTAACCTTAACTTGGGGAAAGCGATCGCTCTGACCACTGAGCCTTTACATGATTATCGAGTGATATTTGACAAACAGTAAGGATGGGGGGGGAGGGGGGGAGAGATAGTCGAGAAGTTAAGAGTAAAGCCTAGCGCTTACTAGATGACAGCCCGGGATAGAGATGCCCGTACAAACAGGATTTTTTTCCCTGAAGTTAGCATCAGTACTGACTCTCCCCTTCCCCCTCCCCCGTAAATCCTTCGGGTGAGACTATGAACCGTGATTCGAGAGGATTTTTCTCCTGGAGTTAACATCAGTACTGACTTCATTCCCCCCCACCCCCCACCCCCACTAAGTCCTACTGATGAGTCCGTAACTCCAGCCCCCATGTGCAGAAGCCACGCAGAACACCTTGCTTACCCCTTAAATCTTATGCCGGTAGGAACGGATGACATGTAAAAAAAATTAAATAAAAAATAAATAAAAAAAATAATAAAAATAAAATAATAATAATAATAATAATAATAATAATATAAATAAATAAATAAATAAATAAATAATGATAATGAAAAAAACATCCCTTCGGATGAGACAATAAACCGAGGTCCCGTGTGTTCACGCACGCAGAACATCTCGCGCACACGTTAAAACCCGTTCTGCTTTTTACGAAAGAGTAGGCCATTGTGTACCGGCGCAGTGTGAAGGAATGACAAAATTGACAAAACTGCGGCTACCTTAACGGTGAGCCCCCCCCCCCCCCAAAAAAAAACAACAACAACAACAACAACAACAAACAAACCCGGTCATATTCAGCAGCATAACTGACATCTTCATTTTCTCTTTGTTACTTTACGATATTACTCCATCATCCTGCTATTATTATTTCTTCTTCTTTTTCTTTTTTTTTACGGTTCTCCATGAATTCAGAAAAAATCATGTTCATTTGGTTTTCAATAATTGTTTTGTAACTGTTTTTTTTCTCTCTCTCTCCATGAAATTGTAACTTTTATTACTCGTGCAATTCTAAGATTACTGTTGCCAACAATGTTAGTGGGGGGGGGAGCTGGTGGTTAGAACATTGCGCTTGCGAATCTGACGGCTCGAGTTCGAGCCCAGGTTCAAGCCACCTCAGAGGCACAGTTTCAAGGGACCCCCCCCCCCCCCCCCCCGAATTTCAAGTGGATACCCCCACCACCACCAACCACCCCTTCCCATCGGAGTTACATCAATGCCCCACCTCACCACCCTCCCCCCCCCCCCCCCCCCAAAATATCCCTCAGATGAGACTATAAACCCAGGTCCCGTGTGTGAACGCACGCAGAACATCTTGTGCATACGTTAAAACCTGCTCCGCCTTTCGGAAGAGTAGGCCATTAAGTACATGTATGAACAGACGGTGAGATTTACAAAAACAATGATTATGCACAGGGGAACTGATCTTTTTTTTTCAAAAGCACATGAGTGCTTATTCAATTATCTTTGAAGTAAAAGAATAGATAACTAAATAGGTAAATGAATGATATATTTAATTATACCATGTTTCTTTTTTTTCAGTCGATATAATGTGGAGGAGACTGTGAGAATGAAGTGGAGAGAGAGAGGGGTGGGGGGAGGGAGGTGGAGTTGAGAGAGAGAGAGAGAGAGAGAGAGAGAGAGAGAGAGAGAGAGTTTCTAAACAACTTTTTTGTTTTTTGTTGTTGTTTCTTTGACAAGCCTGTAGTGATATCAGTTGTAACAGACCGGATTCAGTCGCAAGCCATATCAGATGTACAAAGATACTACAATGAATTTAATAATAATTGTGACATGGCAGATTGGTGTGGTGGTGTGTGTGTGTGTAAGGCTTGCAACGGCAAACAAATAAACGTGGTGCCTGTGTATGTTTTGGTTTCAGTTTTGGTTCGCGCGCGCGTGCTTGTGTGTATGTGTATGCGTGCGTATGTGTGTGCTGGAAGCGTGGAGAATGTCAACTTTAACTCCATGAACTGCACGCACTTCAATGAAAATCACACGTGCAAACACCAGCTCAGCTGCATTTTGATTGGTTGGTCAGGGACGTGACGTCACGACACAAGTTAATATAAGGCGCATACCGACGGTGGTGGGTGGGAAAATTGTAGAGCGCGTCAGCTACATCTGGTGGGGTGGGTGGGGGCAGTGTATTGCGAAATTGATTTACATTTTCTTAAATAAAACAAACAATTTACATGCATTCAAGAAAATTTTTGCGGCAACATATTTAGAAAGGTCCCCCGCATATCATAAAAATCATTTTGAGTGAAAAAACCCATTTTGAATTTTTTTTGCTTCCAAAATTTTGGTCTGTGGCACCCAAGATGAGGGAAATGGACGAAAACGAAAAATTATCTCCCTTAATGTCTCTTGGCCCCCACCTCCACCCCCTTTTCTAACTTTCTAAAAAAAATTTTTAAAAATCAGACCCTGCTCTGTCGAGGTTTTGTTGTTGTAATTGTATTATATATATATATATATAATGTGATATATATATATTATTTTTTTAAGGGTGGGGAGGAAGGGGAATCCCCTTTGTATATGTACATAAAAAGCAACCCTGTTTAGTCGAGGTTTTGCTGTATATATATTATATATATATAATAAGAGAGAGAGAGAGAGAGAGAGAGAGAGAGAGAGAGAGAGAGAGAGAGAGAGAGATATATATATATATATATATATATATATATTTGAAAGGGGAATCCCCATGCGTGTAAAGTGTGGATTTTTTTTTTTTAATGGGGAATCCCCTTTACGTCAGTGTGGTGTATAATATATATATATATATATATATCTATATTTGAAAGGGGAATCCCCATGCATGTTTTTTTTTTTTAATGGGGAATCCCCTTTCCGTGCGTGTGGTGTATATAATATATATGAACATATTAATTACATATATATATATATATATATATATATATATATATATATATATATATATATATATATATATATTTGAAAGGGGAATCCCCGTGTGTGTGTGAAGTGTGGATTTTTTAAAAATGGGGAATCCCCTTTTCATGCTTTTTTTTTTTTTTTAAGGGGAATCCCCTTTCGGTGTGTGTGGTGTATAAAATATGTAATATATATATATATATGTGTTGTGGAAATTTGGTGAAATAAATGGTGCCATAAGCAGTTCCCAAGAGCATAAGAGGGATAATTAATGGATAGAAGGAAGAGGGAAGGGGGAACAGCAGGGCGTTTATTTTTTTGTTTGTTGTTTTATTTTTTTTTTTAGGGGGGTGGGAGGGCAGTTCTTGAAAGTCCCTGCAGTGCCTTGCTACATAAGTTGGCATTGTGTTGGTTTCTTTATGTGCTTGCATGCTACATTACATAACCTGCCATGAAGAGGACTCAAAATATCCTAAAAAAAAAAAAAAATTCTCGAAATTAAATTTTAGCAAGAAGTCTTTGCCCCCCTGGACCCCCCCACAAAGGCAAAGTGGCCCTGGACCCTGGTTTTTTGGGGTGTTTTTTTTTTTTTTGCAGCCTCTGCACTCACCAAGCCTGTGTGGCAATTCCCATGCCCAAGTTCCAACTGAGGTCCTTTGGGTGAGACTTTTATACAGAGGAGGTCTTGTGTACAAACGCACACAAAACATTTTTCTTCCCCACACCTTATTAAAAAACCCACTCCGCCTTTCTGAAGAGTAATGCTTATCTCCCATGCCAGTAGGAATGGAGGAAACTTTTTGGGGGGTTAAATGTTTACACACTTGTGTTCATGTTTAAACATCGTCCCTGATGTCAGATTATAGCTATTTTAATGGTAGGTAACACAGGTCGCATATGTAAAAAATCTCACCGTTTTTTGAAACCTCAAGAGCTTTTAGTTGAGAGACAAAACACACACACACACACACACACACACACACACACACACACACACACACACACACACACACAAACTCACAC
>CM060342.1:8925755-8950755 GCA_030674155.1 Stramonita haemastoma | reverse complement strand
AAAACTACAACAACAACAAAAAGATTAATAAATCAAGCATACATCCATGCATTAGTTTTAAAGGCTGTGGACTTCTGACTCTATGATGCGACCAATGAAATTTGACGACCTGGGTTTGTTTCCCGTTCAAGGGATTTTCCCCCTGGAGTTAACATCTGTGCTGACTTCACTCTCCCAAAAAGTCCTTCGGATGAGACTATGAACCGAGGCCATGTGTGTGAACATTCGCAGAACATTTTGCGCACACGTTAAATCCTGTTCCGCTTTTCATAAGAGAAGGCCATTGTGTGCCAGTGGGGAGACAGATGACAAAATTTACAAAAAACTGCATACACACAGGGACTGGATGTAAAAAAAGCACACAAGTGCTTATTGCATTATCAATATAAAAGAATGAATAAATATAAATAAATACAATGGCAGTATGGCTGGGGGCGAAGAAACACAAATCAGCGGCGTGAGAACAGCAGGACAGGAACATAAATAAAATAATAATGATAATAATAATACATGGAATTTGTATAGCGCTTATCTTGTAAAAACAAATCCAGGCGCTTGCATTCGACCTATACAACACACAAGCAATCAATAACAATTTACAGTTCCAGCAAATTCCAACATCACAGAAGATGATGATGCAGCAGAAAAACACAAACAAATCATCAGGTATGAACACCATTCTCAACAGTGTTCAGCGAAAAAAACAATCTCCTTATCACAAAACATTTTCACATTCTTACAAAAATATTTCTTACTGTGTATGAAAACAAATGATCCCCCTTCCTCCCCCTGAAAAAGCTTGTCATAACACAAAATTGCACTCTGTCAAGTTATGAGATCAAACAATAATTTCATGTAGTATAGTAGGCACCCATCATCTTGAGACTATGACTTGCGTTCTAGTCTTTAGAGCTCAAGCCTGGGCATGTATGCATGGAGGCAAGCTGTTACCATGCAGCAGACCCCCCTCTCACAGCACTGGAATGATCCATTGGAAAGCAATGACGTACGAATGGTTCATACCGTCGCAGAGCCACAGAACGTTGCCATATACCTACAGCCCGAGCGCTCTGGACTCCAACTCCCGACTTTTCCTTAGGATGGTGTCTAACAACCTGTGTGCATGATGGTTTGTTATATTGTCATCGTTCCTACCGGGACACGATGCCTACCTTCCGAAGGCAGAACGGTTTTAACGGTGCGCAAGATTTTTGCGTGCATTCGCACACGGGGCCTCGGTTTCGAGTCTCATCCAAATGACTTTGACATTCAGTTCGAATTTCCTCAAACTGGGAAGAAGGGCGAGCTGAGTACAAACCCAAAACTCACGGTTACATATTGCAGCAACGTCTTACCACCTGCCACCGTCCTTCCCAATTTCATTAACCCGTAAAAAAATGAGGGACAAGGTAGCTAGTGGTCAGAGCGTCTGCTCATAATCTGAGGCTGGGATCGAGCCCCCATGAGCACCTGTTTTAGGGAATTTTGCCCTGGAGTGACATCAGTGCTGACTCCACCCTCCCCCCCAAAAAAAAATCCTACAAATGAGACTATACACCAAAGCTCTGTGAGCAAAATGCATACAGAACATCTTTGCACACACGTTAAAAATCTGCTTCACCTTTTGTATGAGTAGGCCATTTTGTGCCGGTAAGATTGGATGACAATATTTTCAAAATGTATGCACACAGGTGTCGTGTTTAGACACCATCTCCGAAGTTGGAATGTGGCTACCTTAATGGTACGTAAAAACGGTCATATATATGCAAAATCTCTCCATTGGTGAACCTCAGTGCAGTAGCCAAGGAACAAAAAAAAAAAAAGATACCCAACTTTATCATTATGGCTACGTCAGTGCTGTCACCACAGAAATCCCATCAAATGTGAAAACTCAAGTTCATAAAAAGAAACACAAAAACAAAAAAAACACAAAAAAAGAGAAAAAAAAACAAAACATGTCAATCTTGTCAACCATGAATACTGAACAACCCGATATTTGTTCCCAGCTGTGATCACTGCAACTCACTGTAACAGATCCAGGTTAATTTTAACGTATTGATATGTTGTCGTACATTTGGTATTCCAATCCCACCATGTGTTTTGCTTCTAACTGATGTTTTTCTATTGATTGTCTTTTTTGTTACCCCATACAAAAATTTTAATGCATTAATATGTTGTCGTACATTTGGTATTCCAAGCATAGGGGGGACAGATAGCCTAGTGGTTAGAACATTGTGCTGGCAATTTGAAGACCCGGGTTCGAGTCTGGTCGAGGAGATTTTTCTCCTGGAGTTAACATCAGTGCTGACTTCACTCTCCCCAAAAGTCCTTCGGATGAGACTTTAAACCGAGGCCCTGTGTGCGAACGCACACAGAACATCTTGCGCACACGTTAAATCCTGTTCCGCTTTTCATAAGAGTAGGCCATCATGTGCCGGTGGGAACAGATGACATTTACAAAACTGCATACATACGGGGATTGGATGTAAAAAAAGCACAAAGAGTGTGTATCCCATTATCCTCGATATAAAAGAATAAATAATTTTTTTTAAAAACAATCCCACCATGTGTTATGCTTCTAACTGATGTTTTTCTATTGATTGTCTTTTTTTCTTATCCCATACAAACTTGAAAACAAATTTCTGAAGTTCTTTAATTAACCCTCTTGCTGTTCAATTCTACAGAGCTAAACTGCCTGTAGATTTTGAATTCTTTCAAGGTTTTCTACCCCAAACTGACAATAGTTTACTCTTGAGACAATTGTGTGTGTGTGTGTGTGTGTGTGTGTGTGTGTGTGTGTGTGTGTGTGTGTGTGGTGTGTGTGGTGTGTGTGTGTGTGTGGTGTGTGTGTGTGTGTGTGTGTGAAGCTATCAAGCTTTTGAAGAAGACTCTAAACCAGTCAGACAAATATGCCGACAGACTTGTGCATGGCAGGGAGGGTACCTCCCAACTGTCCTGGTAAAATTGGTAGATGTTCAATTCCCAACTGTCCTGGTAAAATTGGTAGATGTTCAATTCCCAACTGTCCTGGTAAAATTGGTAGATGTTCAATTCCCAACTGTCCTGGTAAAATTGGTAGATGTTCAATTCCCAACTGTCATGGTAAAATTGGTAGATGTTCAATTCCCAACTGTCCTGGTAAAATTGGTAGATGTTCAATTCCCAACTGTCCCGGTAAAATTGGTAGATGTTCAATTCCCAACTGTCCTGGTAAAATTGGTAGATGCTCAATTCCCAACTGTACCCCAAAATTGGAATGTGGCTACCTGTCCTGGTAAAATTGGTAGATGTTCAATTCCCAACTGTCCTGGTAAAATTGGTAGATGTTTAATTCCCAACTGTCCTGGTAAAATTGGTAGATGTTCAATTCCCAACTGTCCTGGTAAAATTGGTAGATGTTCAATTCCCAACTGTCCTGGTAAAATTGGTAGATGTTCAATTCCCAACTGTCCTGGTAAAATTGGCAGATGTTCAATTCCCAACTGTATCCCCAAAGTCGGAATGTGGCTACCTTAATGGTGAGAGGAAAATGGCTGCACAGGCAAAAATCTCACCACTGATGAACCTCTGAGGCTCTAGCCAGAAAAGGGCCAACAGAAAAATCTGTCCAAAAATATGACAAATACAGATGTCTTCAGTTTTAGCCATTGGTGAAAAAAACAAAAACAAAAAAAATTGACCTGAGGTTTGTGAGATTCACAGTAGGGTTTCTCTTACATCCATTTTCTCTACCAATTCATTTCAAATCCACATTTCACTTCTTAACAAAAAAAAATATCTAAAATAAACTTTCAAGTCTGTAAAAAAAATAACATGAAAATCACAACTTGGCAAAATTCACCAAAAAAAAATCTCTTGATGCACATGTCACACACACACACACACAAATCTCTATTTTGTACATTTCACATGAGAAAAAAATCTCCAGTCTGTGTACATCTCATCACAAAATCTTGGCAAAAAAAAGTATATCACGTGACAAACATCAGCTATTCTAAATTTCACTCACAAAAAATCTCAACTGAGTATCATTCGAGTCACAAAATCTGTGATATGTGCACATCATATCACCAAAATCAATATGGCACAAAGACAAATCAACCAATTAACCTTTGAGTGACGCTCCTCCACATAACGAATAGTATTGCTACGCAGAACAATTTTGAGTAAATGTATTAGTATTTGGCAATAAAAAGGCTATTCAGTATAAAAAAAAAAATAAAAAAAAACAAACAACAACTGAAAATCGGACAATTCTTTGAAAACTTATTACAAATTGAAATAAGACACTGAAGGACATAACAATTTGAAAAACTGGCACATTTTCCATTGTAGTAGGTAGGTGGTCAGAATGAGGGCTTGGGTGTTTTGAGAAACAAAAATTATGCCTTGATACTTCAATACAAGATAGAAGAATGGCTATACTTTTTATAATACGGGGGGACAGGATAGCCTAGTGGTCAGAACATTGCACTCGCAATTTGACGACCCAGGTTCGATTCCCGTCAAAGAGATTTTTCTCCTGGAGTTAACATCAGTGCGGACTCCACTCTCCCCCAAAGTCCTTCGGATGAGACTATAGACTGAGGCCCCGTGTGTGAACACACGCAGAACATCTTGCGCACACGTCAAATCCTGTTCCGCTTTTCAAAAGAAAAGGCAACTGTGTGCCGGTGGGAACAGATGACATTTACAAAACTGCATACAGACGGGGACTGGATGTAAAAAAGCACAAGAGTGCTTATCCCATTATCCTTGATATAAAAGAATAAAATAAAATAAAATAAAATAAAATAAAATAAAATAAAATAAATAAATAATCAATCAAAATCTCAAAATAAACACCTTGACCCCCACCTGCCTAAAATGGCTCCTGGCAGAAAACTGGGTGAGGTGCAGTGCGACTCATTTTGGTATGGAGCGTCACCTGTCAAAGTCCTCACAGACTGAACATGGCTGTGGTGTTAGGTGAGGCTGAGGACCAGACACTGCACACTCCACCCAAACAGGGGACACAAAGAACATAACTACACACTCCACCCAAACAGGGGACACAAAGAACATAACTACACACTCCACCCAAACAGGGACACAAAGAACATAACTACACACTCCACCCAAACAGGGGTCACAAAGAACATAACTACACATTCCACCCAAAAGGGGACACAAAGAACATAACTCCATTCCCAAAGGGACACAAAAACATAACTACACATTCCACCAAACAGGGGACACAAAGAAACATAACTGCACACATCCACCTCCAAACAGGGGACACAAAGAACATAACTAAGCACAACATAACTCACACCAAAACAGGGGACACAAAGAACATAACTACACATCCCCCAAACAGGGACACAAAGAACATAAACCACACACTCCGCCCAAACAGGGGACACAAAGAACATAACTACACACTCCACCCAAACAGGGGACACAAAGAACATAAACAACTGCAACACTACTACACACCCACAACAGGGGACACAAAGAACATAACTACACACTCCACCCAAACAGGGGACACAAAGAACATAACTACACACTCCACCCAAAAGGGGCACAAAGAACATAACTAACACACCCAAAAGGGGACACAAAGAACATAACTACACATTCCACCCAAACAGGGGACACAAAGACAAACTACACATACCAAAACAACACAAACTAACTACACACCCCCAAACAGGGACACAAAGAACATAACTACACACTCCGCCCAAACAGGGGACACAAAGAACATAACTACACACTCCACCCAAACAGGGGACACAAAGAACATAACTACACACTCCACCCAAACAGGGGACACAAAGAACATAACTACACACTCCACCCAAACAGGGGACACAAAGAACATAACTACACACTCCACCCAAACAGGGGACACAAAGAACATTACACATGCCACCCAAACAGGGGACACAAAGAACATAACTACACATTCCACCCAAAAGGGGACACAAAGAACATAACTACACATTCCACCCAAAAGGGGACACAAAGAACATAACTACACATTCCACCCAAAAGGGGACACAAAGAACATAACTACACATTCCACCCAAAAGGGGACACAAAGAACAGAAAAGTTCTGCACATAAAAGGTAAAAGGTGTCCCATAACCTAGGCGGTCGTAGGGGAGCGAGGCATCAGAGACCTCGGCTTCTCTAGGGGCCAGCATATTGAGGGTGGTGGCGCCCATCTCCTCTCCCCCACTGCTTTACCTTCCCTGACCCTAAAGAGGGCAGGTACCCATTTACAGCTGGGTAAACTGGGGGAACTGTGCTGAAGCCAAGGCACACAAACGGTCACCCATCTACTTGGTAACCACGCTCAATGCTGCTGAACCTTAGCATGGGGAAAGCGAGTGCTCTGACCACTGATCACTCTATCAGCTCAAGATCACTAGATGCCATTTTGGGACTTAACAAATGTGACACTCCGGCACGAAATGACTCCCTTAGCACATAATCCACTTTTCCGCTAGGAGCCATTAAAGGCATGAGGGGGTGAGGTTGTCGATTTTGATATTTTGATTTATTATAAAAATATAGCACTTTTTCTACCTTGTAGTGAAATATCAAGGCATAATTTTGTTTCCTTTCGTTTTAAACGTGCTTTAAAAATAGCGGAGCCCTCATTCTGACCACCTATTAGGATGCTAAAATTTTCAATTTCTCATTTTGACATTTCCTACAGCCTATCATTTTAAATTATAATAACTTTTGAAAGAATTGTTCGATTTCCAGTCTGTTTTTTGCATTGTATAGCCATTTCATTGCAAATTAATACCATGTCAATAACTAAAAATTGACCTCTGGTGCAATGCGACTCCTTATGTGGTGGAGCGTCACAAATGGAAATAAAAGACGGATTTTCCCTACTCTCAGCATGAAAGGATGGATGATCTACTATCAGCTATGTAATGTCCAGCTTTGAAAAAAAAAATAAAGGATTTTGTCTTCTTTTTGATCCCTGAAGTCAGAATGAGGCTACATAATAAATAATAATATAATAATAATAATGATAATGAATAATAATAATAATACAATAATAATAATAATAATGATAATGATAATATAATAATAAAATGGAGGCTTATATAGCGCAAATTCCCAAAAACATGGGCTCACCGAGCTGTACAATCAAATCAATTTAAATACGTTTACATATGAACGTGAAAAAATTTGACTAGCACAAGAAAAATAAGGCAAAAAAATGCATGCCCATACAATACACAGCATATTACATGGCCAGAGAATAAAAGTAAGATAAGAGCAATATCATCGAGAAAATGTGCAGAGCAGTACAATGCATACACACACCACACACACACACACACACACACACACACATACACAACACACACACACACACACATACACCACTCAATGTACCATCTGGAAATAAAAATTTGATTGATTGATTGATACACACACACACACACACACACACACACACACATACACATACACATGCGCGTGCGCATGCAAAAATTACACCCATACACAAAACACACAACACATTAACAGAGGGCAAAAAAATGGTCACATAATTATACAAAAATCTCACCACTTGTAAACCTCAGAGCTCTCTGACCAGGCCAAAAACAAAATCTGGTTTTTGCATTTGCTTTCTTTCTTTACTGAAACAATACAGCTTTTAATCATCATTTTTGTGGTGGTGTGTGGTGTGTGTGTGTGTGTGTGTGTGTGTGTGTGTGGTGTGTGGTGTGTGTGGGGTGTGGTGTGTTGTGTGTGTGTGTGTGTGTGTGTGGTGTGTGTTGTGTGTGTGTGGTGTGTGTGTGTGTGTGTGTGTGGTGTGTGTGTGTGTGTGTGGTGTGTGTTGTGTGTGTGTTTTGGTGTGTGTGTGTGTGTGTGTTGTGTTGTGTCAGTGTTTTGTAGTGTGTGGTGTCAGTGTGTGGTGTTGGTGTGTGTGTGTGTGTCTGTGTGGTGTGTGGTGTGGTGTGGTGTGTGTGTGTGTGTGTGGTGTGTGTGTGTGTGTGTGTGTGTTGTTAGTTGTGTGTGTGTGTGTGTGTGTGTGTCATGTGTGTGTGTGTGTGTGGTGTGTGTGTGTCATGTGTGTGTGTGTGTGTGTGTGTCATGGTGTGTGTGTGTGTGTGTGTGTGTGTGTGTGTGTGTGTGTGTGGTGTGTGTGTGTGTGTGTGTGTGTGTGGTGTGTGTGTGTGTGTGTGTGTGTGTGGTGTGTGTGTGAGTGTGTGTGTGTAGTGTGTGTGCGTGTTTTCTTAAAAAGCCAGGCCCAAACTGTGTCAGTTATTGATGTAAGCAAAGGCCAATGCCTTACATAACATCGTTTGTTATACTTTGAATGTTATATGAATAGTCTTCATAAACGACAAGCCTTGCTGACATCAGATGCACTGGGCCTGACTTGTCAGGTGTTTAATGGCAGCTCAACACATTTTATTTTATTCATTTTTTATAATTTATTTTATACCATTTATGTCACAGCAGATTTCTCTGTGTGAAATTCGGGCTACTCTCCCCTGGGAGAGCGCGTCGCCACAAGTGCAGCGCCTACCCATTTTCACTCAAATGACAAGACGACAATAGTTGCTGTCTAAGTGTTCGACGAATGAAAAGAAGAAAACGACAAGCTCTTAGTATTATGACCCGTAGTCTCTTTTAAAAAAGAGAAAAAAAATCCTCTGAAGTTGGAGTGTGGCTGACTAAAGAGTGAAGGTGCTTGAAAACAAACATACATACAAACTTTCTCATCCAGTTTGTACTTAACGATCTCATAGCGATTCTTAGGTGTGACGAGTGAGTCAGAGTGCATGTACTGGGTGACCCTCCTCCCCTATGCTTAAATCAAGTAATGTTCAAAACAAACAACAACAATAAAACAACATGCTTTTCCTATAGCAAATTAAAATAAATCAGAACTACCTGCATGTCTATACATTTTGCTAAAAAAAACAAAAACCAAAAAAAAAACCCAAGGTGTCTTGGTTCTGTACATTCATATCAACAAAATCTTCATGCCCATAATGCCCATAATCACAATGCCCATAATCAAAATTCTGTACAAAGAAACTTTCACACACAAAAACAAAATCTCCATATTGCAAGTTCCGCAAAGTGTTAAAAAAAGTCCCAGCGATTATCCCAAAAGTTTTCCACCAATCTGTACAAAACGAAAAAACTTCCAGTATAATAAATTCTCCTCAGAGATCAACAACAAGAGAAATACTGAAGTATATCAGGCACATAAACAGAAACAGATGACAAAATTTACAATACTGCATACACACCGGGACTGGATGTAAAAAAGCACATAAGTAATTATCCCATTATCCTCGGAATAAAAGAGTCATAAAAAAAACAACATTGGACTGACTCCATGACATCAGTCCTGCAAAGGAGGGGAGGGAAAGGGGGGGGATAGGGGAGAGGCAGGGAGGGAGGGGTAGGGGGGAAATGGTAGTTCAGCTGTTCGTATGTTTGATGCCATGTCTAATTGTTCGGAGGTTTTTTTTTTATTATTATTATTATTGAGGAAAAAGTAGTGAGGAAAAACAAGTGCAGGTACCAACTTCTCAATCATTTTGAAAAATGACTTTTTTTTTTTCTTATATTAACAAGGTAAGTTACAAAATCTATCAAAACCACTTTTTAAATTTTCATTTTTCCTAGCATTTTTTTTTTTTGGGGGGGGGGGATGTTGTTTAGTGTTTATCAGTTATTCTTCTCTAAGTAGTGGGGTAATTCAAAACTGCTTTCACTTATCGGTTCTATCAAATAGCAGCTTCCAGTTTTTTTTCTTTGGATCCTTTCTGCTTTAGCCGCCTGCTGTAGTCTAGTGGTTAGGGGTTGGAACTCGTAATCTAAAGGTTGCGGGTTCGACCCAGCTTTCGGCTATGGCGTTGTGCCCTTGGAAAAGGCACTTTACGGCTATTTTCTCACCCCACCCAGGTGTAAAAGGGGTACCAACCTTGTGTTGGGGTTAACCCTGCGACAGACTGGCGTCCTATCCAGGGGGGGAGTCTATGACTCTCAGTCGCTTAACGCCACAGAAACCGGGATAAGCACCGGCCTGATGAGCCTTAGGCTCGGGACAGACTTTAACTTTAACTTAACCTTTTGCTTTCAAATGATCTTAGATATTAAAGCATGAAATAATCTTAAGTAATAAAAAACCTATAACTGCTTTTAATCCCCTATGCTTACCCATCTTTGCTATCATTAATGATCCCAGTAATGAAATATCTTTAATTGCTTTCAAACCACCTGAGCTATCAGATGTTGTTCAGTAATCAAGGTGCCTGCAATCACTTTTTAACAACCTTTGCTATCAAACAATCTTAAGTAACAACTCACTAAGGTAAAAAAAAAAAAAAAAAGGTAAAGGTCATAAGGCATTTACCCATTTACAGCTGGGTAAACTGGGAGACTGTACTGAAGCCAAGGTGCGCAAACAGTCACCCATCCATTTTGGTAACCATGCTTGATGCTGCTTAACTGCTAGGGGTAAGCGAGTGCTCTGACCACTGAGCTATCACATCCCCACAACTCACTAACAGATTTGAAATCACTCTGGCCACTGCCAAAGAACAGCTCAAGTTTGGAAGTATTCACAGCATTCAAATAATGGCTTCAACCGTTTTCCAATTTTCGTTTTTGCACGTTTGTCTTGGTTGGGTACATTCTTTTTTTTGGAGGGGGTCTTCAGCTAGAGCTTTGAGGTTCACCAATGGTGAGATTTTGCACGTGTGACCGTTTTTTACCCACGAATAAGGTAGCCGCATTCCTACTTCAGGGATGGTGTCTGAACACGACACCTCTGTGCATGCATTTTTTTTTTTTAATCTTGTCATCCATTACAGCACAAAAACAGCCTACTCTGCAAAATGTGGGACAGATTTTTAATGTCTGAGCAAATGCTCTACGTTTCTCAACACAGGCCTCAGTTTATTGTCTCCTCTGGATTTGGGGCAGTGGAGTCAGTTCTGATGTCAATTCATTTAATTATGTCATTCAGATGAGACTATAAACTGAGGCCCCTTTGCGAACGCTTGCAGAACATCTTCTGCATATGTTAAAACCCCGTTTCGCCTTTGGAAGAGCAGGCCATTGTGCGCTGGTAGGAGCGCATCACAAAATTAATATTAAAAAAACCAGCATGCACGCAGTGTGTCGTATTAAGACACCATCCCTGAGGAAAAATCAGGGAGTTGGGAGTCCCCAGGGTGGCTCGGGGCTGTACAAAAAAAATAACAATAATGGGTAGGCGCTGCACTTGTGGTGACACGCTCTCCCCGGGGAGAGCAGCCCAAATTTCACTCAGAGAAATCTGCTGTAACATAAAGTGTTATAAAATATAAAATAAAAAATAAAATAAAATAAAAACTTCAGGGCAAAATCCCATAAAACGGGCACCTCCACAGGGGCTTGATCCCAGGCCATCAGATCACCAGTGCTAAGTTCTATCCATTAGGCTTTCCATCCCCCTCTGAAAACATTTTTTTTAAAAACTACAACAACTGTTCTCAAATTTTCATTTTTTGTAGTCTGCATTGGTTGTGTAGTACATCTGAAGACCTTGTCAAGTTACAACAAAAAAAACCTCCCAAGTTGGAATGCAGTAACCCTTAATGGAGGGAGAAAAATGTGTCAATACACACACAAAAATTCTCCCCACTGGTGACTCTTGATTCTAACTGAGGAACAAAAAAAAAAAAAAAAAAGCGGACAGTTTCAATCAAACAAGAAACACCTTCAACTGTTGACACATTTTCAGTTCTGTAAACTTGTACTACCACCATCTGGACAGGCCAAGACTGTCCTACAGGGAACACTACAATGAGGAGACAAAGAGGCAGACAGAGAAAACAATGGGAAGACGACATCAGAGAGCAGGGCTGGCCTCAGGTAGAACAACATACTACGAAATCTTCAAAACGGTAAGGAGAGGAGGAAGCTGGTTGCAAAATCTTCAGTGTTGCCCCCAACTGTCTGCAAGACTACAGGACAGGTGAAGGTGAAGGAAACGGGTCAGGTTCTGCCTTTGTCAAGTTCTACAGACAGAAGATATATACTACGGAAATCTGAAAACGGTAAGGAGTGGAGGAAGCTGGTTGCAAAATCTTCAGTGATGCCCCAACGATCTGCAAGACTACAGCCAGTACAGGATAGAGTGAAGGAAACTGGCCAGGTTCTGTCAAAGTTCTACAGACAGAAGAATACCTCCAGTCAACCAGATCCGTCCTCGATTTGGTGTAGGTGGAAGAAATCAGGTGAAGTGGAGAGTGTAGGGCAGGCCTGCCATGTGTTGCTCAATGGCTGCATCCAACATCTCGTTCATGGCAACAGTCAGGTAATTCTTCCAGTCACCCACCTGGCCTGAGCAACAGTCATCAAACAAACACAAAACCTCATTAGATAATAATGCAGGTGGAAAACTTGTATAGTGATTTATAATGATAACCGGAATTTATATATAGTGCTATATCTTGCAAAAAAACAACAAATCAAAGCGCTTGCGATTCAACCGATTCTTACTACGCATGCAACCAACAACAATTAGATTTTTTAACAAAGTCGAATGGACACACACACACACACACACACACACACACACACACACACACACACACACACACACACAAAGGTCATAACTTTGGCAGGGTTGGGGATATTTCAGTTGTTTGCCGTGAAATAAATCACATAATGCTTCCATTTCATTTTATGTTCTTTTCCACACAGTTAAAAATGTAGAGCTCTACCTTAAAGGTGGGTAAAAATAGTTGTTTTAATTAAGCAAAATCTCACCATGGATCACCTTAAATCATCTGCTAGCTTCCTAAAAGCAATATGTATGCACCAGGTCAGCACTGGTCTGTTGATTGATTGATTATTCTTTTATTGATTTAATCTTTTATTTCGAGGATAATGGAATAAGCACTCTTGTGCTTTTTTACATCCAGTCCCCGTGTGTATGCAGTTTTGTAAATGTCATCTGTTCCCACCGGCACACAATGGCCTACTCTTACGAAAAGCAGAACAGGATTTAACGTGTGCGCAAGATGTTCTGCATGCGTTCGCACATGGGGCCTCGGTTTAAAGTCTCATCCGAAGGACTTTTGGGGACAGTGGAGTCACACACACACACACACACACACACACACACACACACACACACACACACACATGCACTGTAGGAACACAAGCAATCCTCATTTGATGATCATTTCCAACTATCTCCTGACTGCCTGGTCTTTCGGATGAGACTATAAACCGAGGTCCCGTGTGCGAACGCACGCAGAATATCTTGCGCACACATTAAAATCCTGTTCCGCCTTTCGGAAGAGCAGGCCATCGTGTGCCGGTAGGAGCGGATGACAAAATTATATTTAAAAAAAACAAACAGCATGCGCACAGGTGTCATGTTTAGACACCATCCCTGAGGGGGAAAAAAAAAAAGGATAGGCGCTGCACTTGTGGCGACGCACTCTCCCCGGGGAGAGCAGCCCGAATTTCACGCAGAGAAATCTGCTGTGACATAAAGTGGTACAAAATAAAATAAAATAAAATAAAATAGATAAAAATTGCTCTATGCCCATAGTCCCCAAAACAAATACACAGTGTATTTTTTTTCATACTTTAAGAAACCTGCTTGAATGAGCAAAAGAAATGTTCTGACAAACACTAAGGAAGACATTTACTACTTGACACAGAAGCTTGAGGTGAAATGTAACCATACAATACAATACTTCTGCTTCTTGGAACACTCAGACAGCAACTATTGTTCTCTGTCATAGGAGTGAAGAGCCACCGCTGTAGTCTAGTGGTTAGGGCGTTGGACTCGTAATCTAAAGGTTGCGGGTTCGATACCATCTTTTGGCTATGGCGTTGTGCCCTTGGAAAAGGCACTTTACAGCTATTTTCTCACCCCACCCAGGTGTAAAAGGGGGTACCAACCTTGTGTTGGGGTTAACCCTGCGACAGACTGGCGTCCTATCCAGGGGGGAGTCTATGACTCTCAGTCGCTTAACGCCACAGAAACTGGGATAAGCACCGGCCTGATGAGCCTTAGGCTTGGGACAGACTTTAACTTTTTAGGTGTGAAGATGCCTTGCCATCGAATGCCTGACAAGTCAGGCCCAGCACATCCTACTTCGCTGTGTGCGAGAATCATCTTTTAAGTCTCTCTGGCAAAAAGAGGCAGGAGAATGGACCCAGAAGGCAAAAAAAAAAAAGAAAAGAAAAAGACAAGACAAAAGTGACCGGAAGAAAAAAGAACAAGGCAGAAACAAAGAGAGGTGTAGAAAAGAGGAAATTCCTAGCACATAATTTCCAGAAGGTGGGGATGCTGTTCATACAGACAGGCTCCTTCCCAGCATCCCCCCAGGGGGGAACAATACAATATAATACAAGAAAATACAATACAATGAAATACAATACAATACAAGTTAAGTCTGTCTGTTCCAAGCCTAAGGCTCATCAGGCCGGTGCTTATCCCAGTTTCTGTGGCGTTAAGCGACTGAGAGTCACAGACTCTCCCCTGGATAGGACGCCAGTCTATCGCAGGGTTAACCCCCAACACAAGGTTGGTAACCCTTTTACACCTGGGTGGGGTGAGAAAATAGCTGTAAAGTGCCTTTTCCAAGGGCACAACGCCATAGCCGAAAGCTGGGGTCGAACCCGCAACCTTTAGATTACGAGTCCAACACCTTAACCACTAGACTACAGCGGCGGCATACAATACAAGACTACAGCCCAAAACACAAAAACACTATGTAAGCCACCTCAATAGTACAACACTATACTATTTTAATTTTATTTTATACCACTTTATGTCACAACAGATTTCTCTGCATGAAATTTGGGCTGCTCTCCCCGGGGAGAGCATGTCGCCACAAGTGCAGCACCACCCAATATTTTCTTTTTTTTTCATTTTCCTGTCTGCAACTGCATTTGTTTCCCTATCAGAGCGGCTTTTTTCTACACAATTTTGCCAGGGACAACCCCCTTGTTGCCGTAGGTTCTTTCACATGCACTAAATAATGTGTAACACACAGGATCTCGGTTTATCGTCTCATCCAAAAGACTAGCACACAGACCACCACTCATGGTCTAATAGATGGGGGAGAAGTTTTGGGCCCTAACGGGATTCAAACCACCGCACACTCCGACCCGGACTTTTCGCTTTCTAGGCAGGTGTGTTACCTCTAGACCAATCTAATGCAATGATGTTGCTTAGAGCGCCGCTGACCGCACAGGCCATATCGGGGCTGTCACCTCATCACATTTTAAAACTCACATTAAAAGTGTGCGACTATGTACAGTTTAAAACGGGGTATAAAACCAACTCAACTGTCCTTGCTTGTATCGACGCCCTGGTCAACCATAAGGGTTTAACCCAGGATGGCCTTCGCGTCATGGGAAAACCCACATCGATCACACACGAGATAAAACTAAAAACCAGATTCCTTAAAACGACCCTGTCCTTACAGACCAACTATACCACTTTCACTCATATCAGATGGAAAAAGCCCGAGTCTCTCAGGCCTCTAAACCACCAACCCATGCTAAACTAGACCTGGACACTGACCTTTCCTTGGCCTAGGCCAAAAGTTGTATCAGTTATTGATGTCACTCATTGCCAAGGCCTACACTAAAATGTTGTAATGTTGTAAAATGTTGTGTTGAGATTGCCTTCAGCCATGATAAGCTCTTAACAGAACAACCTGCACTCTCCTTCAAAGGAGAAAAAAATCCTCTGAAGTCGGAGTATGGCTGCCTATATGGCGAGGTACTTGAAAACAGTCATACACGCAAACTTCTCATTCAGTAGTGTGCAATTTCAATCTCACAGTGATTCCCAGGTGGAATGAGTGAGTCAGTGTACTGCACATTCTGGGTGACCCCCCAGAGTGTTAAGCTGGGGAACAACAACAACAACAACTGACCTTTCCTGTACAGGCTTGTCTCTTTGGTCATGGTGTGCTTGGAGATGTCAGGCAGAATCTTGCTCTGGTCGGCCTTCTTCATCTTGTCAAAGTCGCAGGCCCCCACGATTTTCTCACACAGCTCGGCCGAGGTCTCGGTGCCCAAAAACTCTGCCAACTGGCGAACGTGGTCCAGTGGATTCTGATACAGAATGATCAATGATCCTTTGTGGGTGGGTGTGTGTGTGGACGCGCGCGTGCGTGTGCGTGTGCGTGTGTGTGTGTGTGTGCGTGCGTGTGTGTGCGCTTGCGTGTGTGAGTACGTTAGAATTTGCTAGGACCATAGATTGTTATTGATTGCTTGTGTGATGTATAGGTCGAATGCAAGCGCTTTGATTTGTTTTTACAAGATATAGCGCTATACAAGTTCCATGTATTATTCTTATTATCAACAGGGATTTCTTTTAACCCTCTTAGTCCCTATCCGGGATTTGCCGGCATTGAATACTTACCCCCATAAGTCCCGATTTGCCGGGATTTACACACAGTAGATTTCCATCATGCTGTAACCATCACTACTTGCTACCACATGTCAAAGCTCTATCAGGCCAGAAGGAGAAACCCTGCTGAGAGACTGGAAGTAATTATAGCTGCTGGTATGTACTCAGAAGGAGGAAAAGGCAAGCGAGCATGTGTGCCTGACCTGATTTCGTGATGGAATGCGAAATCTAGGGGCAGTTTGTGTTCAGAGACACCGAATGCAAGAGGGTTAATAGGGGAGGGGGGCAGGGAATGGCTGTGGTCAGAGTACTTGCTCTCCCAAAAGGATATGGTTAAGTCTTTTGTTGGCACATTCTGTGAGTAGTCACTTCCCTTCATTTTGCATGTTCCAGAAAAGCTTTTACTTCCCTTCATTCCTGAGTTTGTAGAAGAGTGTATTCCTGAAAATAAGGCACTCAGTTCAAAGTGAAATAACACTAAAATCTGACATTATCAACCCCAAGTATCATACGCTGTTGTGTTGATAAGTGAATATTTTTTACCATTCTTACATATTTATTAGAAAGTTGGTGACTCTCAGGTTTTAAAACTGGAAAATATATCAACTGTAAAAAAAAACAAAAACTGCTCAAGTAGCATCTAAGAGCAGCAGAAAATGGGGGGGAAACGACTGCCGTGGTGACTGTCCCTGCCCCTTGGCTTCAGTACAGTCCCCCAGTTCACCCAGCTGTAAATGGTTACCTGCCCTCTTTAGGGTCAAGGAGGGTAAAGCAGCGAGGGAGAGGAGATGGCCGCCGCCCTCAATATGCTGGCCCCTGGAAAAGCTGAGGTCTCTGATGCCTCGCTCCCCAATGACTGCATAGGCTATGGGAACAGCAGTAACTTCTAATTTCTAATGACTGACAGGTCAGCTTACATCTCATTACATGATATGACTTAGATAAGACAGAGGCTATATATTATATATCAGAGGATTTCAATCCTGTGGGTTCACGAAATCAAAGGTTCGAATCTCAGCAGTGGCATCTGGTGAATTAAGGGTGAGGATTTTTACCATTTCCCGGTTAACTAAAAGTTCAGAACTGCCAGTGCCTCTTTTCAATGTATATATATCCAGAACGCAGAAGATCAAATATGCCCGTTTTAAGATCCTGAAATTCATATCAGCATTGAGTGGGTTACAGAAACATGAACATACCCAGCATGCACCCTGTGCTAGACAGGGAAGGGCTCCACCCGGTTCCAGGGAAGTCATCAGTTTTGATACAAAAACATTCTTTTTTTTATAAAATGGTTCATGAAATTAATTACAGACTGGCCACACACACACACACACACACACACACACACACACACACACACACACACACACACACACACACATGGGGACTGGATTAAAAAGGCACACGAGTGCTTATTCCATTCTCTCTCTCTCTCTCTCTCTCTCTCTCTTGTATCTCTCTCTCACACACACACACAATCACACACACACATGCACACATGTGCATGCGCATGCACGCACAAGAAAAAATACACAAAGACACAGCCAGTCATTAGTAGGGGGCTTAGTAGGTGGTGTCCTGCATATATTAGCTCAGAACAGGCACCACTGAACACCACCAAAGTGACCCAGCAGCAATGCAGGGCCCCTATGGCTGGTGGCCCCACAGCAGCCTGATATCGATGGGCTCCCTGTGGACTCCCAACCCTGCGGATGAGACATAACGAATCTGGATATGGCTGTGGTGGGGAGATTGAAACGAGCGGCGTGGGAACAGCAGAACGAAGACATTACAGAAGATGAGGCAGCAAAAGAAAAAACAAAGAAAAGACAGACACAGGAAGGAGGGGGACGGATAGCCTAGTGGTCAGAACATTGCGCTGGCAATTTGATGACCCGGGTTCGAGTCCGGTCAAGGAAATTTTTCTCCTGGAGTTAACATCAGTGCTGACTCCACTCTCCCCAAAAGTCCTTCGGATGAGACTTTAAACTGAGGCCCCATGTGCGAACGCACGCAGAACATCTTGCGCACACATTAAATCCTGTTCCGCTTTTCGTAAGAGTAGGCCATCGTGTGCCGGTGAGAACAGATCACATTTACAAAACTGCATACACACGGGACTGGATGTAAAAAAAGCACAAGAGTGCTTATTCCATTATCCTCGATATAAAAGAATAAATCAAATCAAATCAGATGCAGAAATGTCAATCTCACCTTCTTCATGTCTTCGTAAGACATCTGCAGAACTGGCACATCAGGGTTCTCTTGCACAAAGGCGTGCATTTGTTTCAGGAAAACAAAGTAATTCCCGCAGATCACTGCAAAACATACATCCTACAGTCAACTGTCAAGTTTTACCCATCTGAAGAATAAACAGGTAAGGTAAAGGTGTCCCATAAGTATGCTTATTCCATTATCCTCAATATAAAAGAATAAATAAATAAATAGTAAAGGTAAAGGTGTCCCATAACCTATGTGGTCGTAGGGGAGCGAGGCATCAGAGACTTCAGCTTCTCTAGGGGCCAGTATATTGAGGGTAGAGCCCATCTCCTCTCCCTCGCTGCTTTACCTTCCCTGACCCTAAAGAGGGCAGGTACCCATTTACAGCTGGCTGAACTAGGGGACTGTACTGAAACCAAGGTGCGCAAATAGTCACCCATCCAATTGGTAACCACGCTCGATGCTGCACAAAACTTGCACAAAGACAGCTTGGGGACATTTACATTTGGACTGCTACCTTAGCTTGGGGAAAGCGAGCACTCTGACCCTGAAGAATACAACACAGTTAAAGTATCAATTCATCTCATTGGAAATTATCATACAAAACAACAAGGAAAGTGGCAGGATGGTTGAGATGCTCACCTACTAACAAGTAACATGTGAGGTTCTGGTTCGATTCCCAGCCTTGCCCTTTCTTCCCAGTTTGATGATAAAATCAAACTGAATGTCAAAGTCCTTCCGATGAGACTATAAGCTGAGAGGCCCCATGTGTGAACACACGCAGAACATCTTGTGCACCCATTAAACACCCGTTCCGCCTTTTGGAGGTGTAGGCCATATCACACCAAGTAGGATCAGAAGACAACATTTTTAAATCACATGCACTTATTCCATTATCCTCGAAATAAAGGTAAAGGTAAAGGTGTCCCATAACCTATGTGGTTGTCGGGAGCCAGGCATCAGAGATCTCAGCTTCTCTAGGGCCAGCATATTGAGGGCGGCGCCCATCTCCTCTCCCTTGTTAATTTACCTTCCCTGTCCCTAAAAGAGGGCAGGTACCCATTTACAGCTGGGTGAACTGGGGGAGACTGTACTGAAGCCAAGGCACGCAAACGGTCACCCATCCATTTGATAACCACGCTCAATGCCTCTTAACTCTCAGAGGACGGCCGTCCACTACAGCGGATTTGCTGTTTGCAGATTTTTCACACAGCGGCCACATGATACTATGACTAGTGCAGCTTAACATAACTTTGTGAGCATGTCCAACGTAGAATGCAGAGCATTGTTGGGTGATTCCGTGTGGATCAAACTCTTTGTTCACGGTCATAGAGAGAAGCCGACACAGAATAACCACACAATAGTACAAAATTCAGAGTATTTTCTTCATTCTAGTCAAAGCTCAAATATTAAAGTGAGAGCTTCAATCTTTCGATATGTACTAACCCATCATATCATTCATAAGTTCAGAAAATTTCATTTTCTTTGTATGAGTTTTGTTGGGGTTTTTTGTTTGTTTGTTTGTTTTACTAAACATTACAAATGTGCCATCTGTCGGGAAAAGCAAGGGAGAGAACTGGCTGTCCCGAGTGAGTTAACCTTTGCTTGGGGAAAAGTGAGTGCTCTGACCACTGACGGCACTGCGCTATCCCATCCCTGAAATAAACCAATAATAATAATTAGTTAAAGTCTGTCCCGAGCCTAAGGCTCATCAGGCCGGTGCTTATCCCGGTTTCTGTGGCGTTAAGCGACCGAGAGTCATAGACTCCCCCCTGGATAGGACGCCAGTCTGTCGCAGGGTTAACCCCCAACACAAGGTTGGTACCCCCTTTTACACCTGGGTGGGGTGAGAAAATAGCCGTAAAGTGCCTTTTCCAAGAGCACAACACCATAGCTGAAAGCTGGGATCGAACCCGCAACCTTTAGATTACGAGTCCAACGCCCTAACCACTAGACTACAGCGGCAGCCAACAGTGGAGAAATAGTCATATATAATAGGGAATTATAGGGAAACAATTAATACAGTTGCATACAGGAAAAAGAAAAAAAAAAGGGTAGACACTGCACTTATGGCGACGCATGCTCTCTCCCCAGGGAAGGAGAGCAGCCCGAATTTCACGCAGAGAAATCTGCTGTGACATAAAGTGGTACAAAATACAAAAAAAAAATAATAAAATAAAAAAAGAGGAAGACTAAAAGAAAACCTACTCACTGTCTTCACGCAGGAGCCCGAATTTCATGCAGAGAAATCTGCTGTGACATAAAGTGGTACAAAAAAAACAACAACAAAAACAAATAAAAAGGAAGACTAAAAGACTCTCTGCTCAAAACTAAAAAGACTCTCTGCTCAAGACTAAAAAGACTCTCTGCTCTCCACTCACTGTCTTCCCGCAGGTACATCTCCAAAAACTGCAGCAAGGTGTAATCCCTCAGGTTGGGGAACACCTGCCGGAAGTGGAAGTACATGGACACCAGCGTGTCCTTAGGGTTGCGGTAGACGTGCAGCACCCTCACCCCCTTCCCCCTCATCTCCCCCGCGGGGGGCAGCATGGAGAAGTGGAGGTGGGTGTTGAGGATGCGTGGCGGGGGCATGCGGTCGATGGCGTCCTTGGTGATGAAGTCCACCATCAGGTTTTCCTTGGTGCGGCGCTCGTACCGCGCTGACCCTGTCAGCAGCATGTGGGTCACTTCCCACAGCCAGTGGGTGCCTAGGGGGGGAAAAAAAATTTTTAATAAATAAATATTTTTTTTAAAAGGGGGTAGAGTGGGAAATGTTAGGAGAAAATGAATGTTTTTGTCTGGGAAAAAATTTTTGTTGTTGGAGGGGGTGGTTGTGATTTTATGAAAAAAAAAGAAATTAAAAAAAAAAGTGTCTTGGAGTGGGGGGGGGGGGGGGGGGGGGGGGGGGTACAGTGTGGAAAAGTTAAGAAAAAGAAAGTTTTGTTTCAGGAAAAATTTTGTTGTTGGAGGGGTTTAATGTTGTTGTGATTAGATTAACCAATCCAATCCAATCATGTTGTTTTATAGCCCTGCCGAATGCACATACATGCACGCAAACACACACATGCACGCACGCATACACGCAACACACACACACACACACATACACACATACTCTAGGGGAAAAAAAACAAAGAATACAAAGCTTTTTCTTCCAATAAATGATGAAAGATGTTCACAAAAACAATGACAAGATAAAATGAAAATAAATTAAATTGAATAAGACAGAATAAACTAAAAAATGAATTGAAATAAAAAGATGAAGATGTTCCCATAGCCCATGCAGTCGATAGGGAGTGAGGCGTCAGAGACCTCAGCTTCTCTGGGGGCCAGCATATTGAGGGCAGCGCCCATCTCCTCTCCCTAACTGCTTTACCTTCCCTGACCCTAAAGAAGGCAGGTACCCATTTACCCATTTGGGGGACTGTACTGAAGACAAGGTACTTGACGGTCACCCATCCAATAGGCAACCAAATACAACACTGCTTGACCATCAGTGCTGACTCTGCTCCCCCAAAAGTCCTTTGGATCAGACTATAAACCAAGGCCCCACGTGCGAACACATGCAGAACATCTTGTGCACACATTAAATCCTGTTTGGCTTTTCGTATGAGTAGGCCATCGTGTGCCGGTGGGAGCAGATGACAAGATTTACGAACTGCGTACACACGGGGACTGGGTGTAAAAAAGCACATGAGTGCTTATTCCATTATCCTCGATATAAAAGAATAAATAAATAGCTAGGGGAGAGTGAGTGCTCTGACCACTGAGTTAGTACATCTGTAAAATAAAAACCAATCCAATCCACTCTTGCTGTTTATAGCCACGCCAACCACAGAGACTATATTATCCCATCTGTCATCTTGTCATTTTTTTTTTTATAATTTAGACTAAAACTGTGAAACTATATATACAGATCAAAACAGGATGGGGTGGGTTTTTTGGGTTTGTTCCTTAGCTCGAGCTCTGAGGTTCACCAATGGTGCTATTTTTTGCATATGTGACCATTTACCCGCCATTAAGGCGGCCACATTCTGACTTGGGGGGGGGGGGGGGGGGGAGGAGATCTATATTTAAATACACCACCAGTGTGCAAGCAAATTTGTAAATGTTATCATCCATTTCCCACTGGCACACAATGGCTGACTCTTGCAAAAAGGCAGAAATGGTTTTAAACGTTTGCACAAGTTATTCTGTGCGCGTCCACACGCTAGACCTTGGTTTTCAGTCTCAAGTGAACAGCTTTGGGAGTGTGGAGTTGGTAATGATGCTAACTCCCCAAAAGTCCTTCGGATGAGACTATAAACCGAGGCCACATGTGCAAACGCACGCAGAACATCTTGCGCACACGTTAAATCCTGCTCCGCTTTTCGAAAGAGTAGGCAACTGTGTGCCGGTGGGAACAGCTGACAAAATTTTACAAAACTGCAGACAAATGAGGACTGGATGTAAAAAAAAAAGAGCACTTGAGTGCTTATTCTATTATCCTTGATATAAAAGAATAAATGAAAAATAAATGAGTAAATAAATAAATAAATAAAAAACTCCAAGGAAAAATATCCCCTGGAGCGGGCACCTCAGGTGAGGCAAACAAATATATGTGACACTCCACCACAAAATGAGTCGCTTAGCACCTAACCCACTTTTCCGCAAGGAGCCATTTTAGGCAGGTGGGGGTCAGGTTGTCAATTTTTGAGATTTTGATAGATTATAAAACTATAGCACTTATTCTACCTTGTAGTAAAATATCAAGCCATAATTTCGTTTCCTTTTGACTTGATACGCGTTTTGAAAATAGCCAACCCCTCATTCTGACCACCTATTACGATGCTAACTTTGTCAATTTCTCATTTTGTTTATTCCTGCAGTCTAGCATTTCAATTTGTAATAACTTTTCATAGAACTGTTCGATTTTCAATCTGGTTTCTGTATTGTGTAGCCATTTTATTGCAAATGAATAATATTCTAATAACTAAAAATTTCCTCTGAAGTCGGAGTGTGGCTGCCTATTTGGTGAGGTACTTGAAAATAGTCATACACGCAAACTTCTCATTCAGTGTGCAATTTCAATCTCACAGTGATTCCCAGGTGGGATTAGTGAGTCAGAGTGCACATTCTGGGTGACCCCCAGAGTGTTAAGCTGGGGAACAACAACAACAACATAACTAAAATTTGACCTCTGGTGCAAAGCGACTCCTTATGTGGTGGAGCGTCATATATAATATCAAAACCAACCAACCGACCGGCTTTGGGATAGGCACAAATGAAGACATCAGAACTCCTCAGCTCCAGGGATTGCAGGTTAGCCACGTGCTCTCGCCAAGGGACACCGCTGGCTTGTTTGGGCGGCAGCATCAACCCATGGATGACGACCCCGTTTTTCCTCACAGGGTCATAGTGCAAATCTTCGTCATCTCCCTGGGAACAAGCGTCCATCATGTATCTGCAAGACACAGTCAATATATGGTTACCCTTGAAAATTTTTATCTAACGAAAAATTTTAAAAAGGAAAATGTTTTTTTTTTTTTTTTAAGCAATCATACTGGAGCTGTTTTAAACTATGTTGTAAAGAGCTCTGTATGCAGAGAGACAGACAGACAGACAGACAACTAAATAGACAGACAGACAAACAGACGGACAGGCAGAACTATGAAAACTTTATGTCTGATTTTCCACAAAGTAACCATTACAGTAAAGTAAAAAAAAACTAGGAAAGATATTCAAAATCTGTTTTTTTTTTGCTTCTTTTTTATGGATTTTATTAGTACTATCATATAGCTGCAAAATCAAAAAAATGTGTAAAAAAAAACCTCCATTATTATACATGTCTGGGTTTTTTTATTTCTCATGCACTGTCACATTATACACAAAACAGCAGTTTACATTTCCTGTCTATGTCCTCAGCAGCAGTGTATAAATTTCTTCTGTAGTCTAAACTTCACACTCTGTCCATTCAACTCACAACCAGGGCAACAGCCACAAAAGAAAAAATCTTTAAATGTCTACACCATGAACCAGCATGGTGACTAATTCAACACCTGGGCTCTTATGCATGCATGTCTCTTGAGAAAATGAAATAATCCATGTAGAGTGTCAAAGTGATGGAATAGCAACAGCGGGGTGAAAGAGAGGGCATAGGGATGGGGGAGAGGGAGGGCATGGTAGATGGCTCTTAAAGCAATATTGAATTGACATTGAGAGTATTATCATGCGCATCATCGCAAAATCATATGAGATCTTTTCGGAATGACAAGATGTTTTGTTTGAAATGAAAAGTAATAGAGCCTGCATAAGTGTGTGTGTGTGTGTGTGTGTGTGTGTGTGTGTGTGTGTGTGTGTGTGTGTGTGTGTGTGT
>CM060342.1:8905755-8923255 GCA_030674155.1 Stramonita haemastoma | reverse complement strand
CCCACCGGTACACAATGGCCTACTCTTACGAAAAGCGGAACAGGATTTAACGTGTGCACAAGATGTTCTGCGTACGTTCACACACGGGACCTCGGTGTATAGTCTCATCCAAAGGACTCGGGGGGGGGAGAGTGGAGTCAGCACTGATGTTAACTCCTGGAGAAAAATCTCCTCGAACGGGAATTGAACCCGGGTCGTCAAGTTCCGAGCGCAATGTTCTGACCACTACACTATCCCGTCCCCATACATACCTTTGGGGAAGAAAGATTTCCTTGTAACACCCCTTGTCCAAGCATTAAAAAAAAGGTAGAAAGACTCAGTCATGGTCTCAGCTGCCTCAGTCTTCTGTCTTCCGACCTCCTGGTTTGAGTGTATTACAGTCCTAGTGGAGCTATCCGATTTAGGGACTGTACCATAAAACCAACCATCACTACTACACACTGCTATCTCTCCTTGCCAGGTATTTTATTATTTATTTATTTATTCTTTTATATCGAGGATAACAGAATAAGCACTTATGTGCTTTTTTTCATCCGGTCCCTGTGTGTATGCAGTTTTGTAAATATTGTCATCTGTTCCCACCGGCACACAATGGCCTACTCTTACGAAAAGCGGAACAGGATTTAACGTGTGCGCAAGATGTTCTGCGTGCGTTCGCACACGGGCCTCGGTTTAAAGTCTCTTGACTAGCCTATTAGTATCACACTAACAGTGTTGACTTAGTGACTGGCTTTGCTTTACAGTTTACTATGGCCTGTGGGGGTGGGGTAGGTTAGGCCTAGTGGTTACAGTGTTGTGCTAATGCTGTGATGGGGGGACGGACAGCCTAGTGGTCAGAACATTGCGCTGGCAATTTGACGACCTGGGTTAGAGTCCGGTCGAGGAAATTCTTCTCCTGGAGTTAACATCAGTTCTGACTCCACTCTCCCCAAAAGTCCTTCGGGTGAGACTTTAAACCGAGGCCCCGTGTGCGAACGCACGCAGAACATCTTGTGCACACATTAAATCCTGTTCCGCTTTTCATAAGAGTAGGCCATCGTGTGCCGGTGGGAACAGATGACATTTACAAAAACTGCATACACACAGGGACTGGATGTAAAAAAGCACAATAGTGCTTATTCTATTATCCTCGATATAAAATAATAAATAAATAGCCTGGGTTCCAGCCACAATCTGAAGCTCCTTCACACACACACACACACACACACACACACACACACACACACACACACACACACACACGCTCACACACACACACACACACGAGCGCGCGCGCGCGCCGCACACACACAACACACCACACACACACACACACACACACCACACGCACGCACGCACGCAGCACACGCACGCGCGCACGCACGCACACACGCGCGCGCGCGCACCACACACACACACAGTGCATGCACGCACACGCATGCAAGTGTGTGAACATATTACCTATGATAAATCTTTGGTTCATTCTGTTGCTAGTCCTAACCAATTTTATGATTTCTGACTTTTCGAAGTTTTGATTTTGTAACTACGTCAAGCAGCTAGAGCTTGTTCCTTCTCACATTAGGCCTTCTAAAAGCAAATCAGAATATCTGAACTTTGAATTATTTATACCAAATACTTCTGTTCAACGAAATATACAAATTATTACACAAAAACAAGAACATGTAGGCTATCATTGTATGCAAACTCGTCTGAAGACATGATAGGCTAAAAGTAGAATGTTTCGAATCATCCTTGATTCTCCAATTACTGTACCTTCAAGATGCGCAACCTACAGGTCTCATGTAAAAGAAGATGAACACGGCTGGAAGCTTCGGTTCGTCTCCTGAAGCTGTCTGCCCTCAGACAGCCACGAAAATTAATGAAATTATGCATGCGTTGTTTCTGCTGCTTTCAGCGTCGCGGGCAAAACAAGCAGACAGCTAACTCCCATGGGACACAACTCTGAAATCAAAGTTTTAGGCTAGGGTTAAGCCTACCACTTTAAAAACAAATAAATATAAAGTGTGTTTTTAGCCCCTTCAAAAGTTGATTTGGGGACCAAAAAAAAAAATGTTGTAGTTGTACCAGTAGCAAAAGCAGCAACAGAAGTAGTACAAGCAGTAATAGCAACAGCATCAGTAGGTATAAACTATTCTAAACTGAAAGAAAAGGCGAGGGGGGAGGAGGGGGGGTTGTTTTGTTTTTGTTTGGGTTGTGGTTAGGTTTCTTTTCTTCATCTTTTTTTTTTTTTCAAAAGACTTGACACTATTATTTGCGGTTTTCATTCTCCTATTTATTTCTGCAGGTTTTCATCCTCCTATTTATTTCTGCGTGTGGTCAAACGTATGATTATCACAAGTCCTTTCTTGAGTGACGTTGCAGCATGACATTAGTTTTTTTGTGTGTGAATTTTTCCTCTCATTTTATTCTGCTGGCTTCTTCTTCTTTCCATTCTTCACCATCTTCAACATTGTGAAGATTCTGTAGACTTCGGGTATGTTCGTGTTTCCGTAACCCACTGAACGCTGACATGAGTGATGGGATCTTTAACGTGCATATTTGATCTTCTGGATGTGTATGTACACGAAGGGGAATTAGGCTAAGCCACTGGCAGGACTGCTCTTAAAGTGGACGTGGGAGATCGTAAAACCCCCCACCCTTAGGGCCTAATTCACCAGTCGCTGCAGAGATTCGAACTCACGACTTCATGACCCATGAGACTGAAGTTAAACAATCTTAGTACCTCGGCTATTGCGTCCGTCATTGTTTCTGTATTGTTTTGCACTGATTTGTATAGTATTCTAGTGTTGCGAGGTGTTTTGTTTTTTTTCGTTTCTTCTATTCTTTTATTTCGAAGATAACTGAATAAGCACTCGTGTGCTTTTTTTTTTTACATCCAGTCCCAGTGTGTATGCAGTTTTGTAAATTTTGTCACCTGTTCCCACCGGCACACAATGGCCTTCTCTTTTGAAAAGTGGAACAGGTTTTAACATGTGCACAAGATGTTCTGCGTGTGTTTGCACACCGGACTTCGGTTTATAGTCTCATCCAAAGGACTTTGAGGGGAGGGGAGGGGGGTGTTGGAATCAGCACTGATGTTAACGCCAGGGGAAAAAAAATCCTCTTGAACGCGATTCGAACCCTGGTTGTCAGATTGCGAACGCAATGTTCTAACTACACGCGTGCGCGCGCGTGCGTGCGCGCGTGCGTGCGTGTGTGTGTATGTGTGTGCGTGCGTGCACGCGTGTAAGATAAATGTATGTTGTTACACATGAAACCCTAATCTCTCATCCCATCCTAAAGGCTAGAACCCAGACCACCACTGTTGTGTAAAAGCCTAGATGATAAGTTGGAGGGAGGGGGGAGGAGAGAGAGAGAGAGAGAGAGAGAGAGAGAGAGAGAGAAAAGCCTTGTTTGACTTCATGAGGGATGGTGAATTTTTTAAGGAACAGAATATGTAGAATGCTATAAGTGCATGTCAGTGTCAAATATGCTTTATAGATCACTCATTTCTTCTCTTTTCTGTATTCCCTCATTGGGTAGGATGTGTAGTGCCAGGTCTTCTCCTGTCCTTGTCACTCGGATGAGACTTTAAACCAAGGCCCCGTGTGCGAAAGCACGCAGAACATCTTGCCCACGCGTTAAATCCTGTTCCGCTTTTTGTAAGAGGCCATCGTGTGCCGGTGGGAACAGATGACATTTACAAAACTGCATACACACGGGGTCTGGATGTAAAAAAGCACAAGAGTGCTTATTCCATTATCCTCGATATAAAAGAATAAATGAAAGACTAAATCAAGTCACTCTGCAGGAGGTCTGCCTGCTGGCTTCAGCCAACACATTCTGAGTTCAGAGCAGCTTATTTTTGTGTACAGGTTGCATGCTGGGTATGTTAATGTTTTCGTAACTCACCAAAGGCTAAAACAAATAATGATTATCTTTGACATATGCGCTTGATCCTCTGCATGTGTATATAATTATTAACACAAAAGGAATGAAGACAATGGTAGGTCTGTGCTTTAAGTTGATCTGGGAGATCGTAAAAATCCCCATCCTTAACTGACCAGACGCTGCAGCCGAGATTCAAACACTTGACTTCATAGACCCAAAGGGACAAATAAATGGTCTTGACCACTAGGTATAATGTCCGTCATACATTCAAAATAGCAAGGAAACAGTGAGAAGAATGGTTGTTCAAAGCTGTTTAATCTGTTCTTTTCTTTTTCTCTCACCTTTTTATTTTTCACCCTTCGAAAACAAGAAGAGGTACAGGTAGGTAGGTTAGGAAAAGAAGGAAGACTGTAACAAAACAGTATTGGAGACACATTTGAAAAACAAAAACAAAACCAGATTGCATAAAACTGCAATCTTCTTCAATCAACAACAACACATATAAACAGAGTAAAAAAAAAAAAGACTTTTTTGATCTCCCAATATTACTCTGCATCAATACAAATGACCTATAAAAAAAAAAAAGGCAAAAGTTTAAGATGAACAATGTAAAATACCTCTTTGATTACATTATTTCACTGAAATCATTTTAAAATGTCAGATGAAATTTTGGGGGTAAAACTATGATTACTAAAATAACTCAGCAACAACAGGCTAGGTCCTTAGACAGTCATATCAATGAGAAGAATACTGTCCCCTTTTTTTTCTTCTTTATTTTAGCAGCTATTTGGGAAGTGTGGGGCTTGAGAGGGTGGGGGTGGGGGGGTCTCACTCTTATCTCTTGTGATATACGAAGGTGGTTGTTCTCACTGTGTTCTTTCTGAACTCACCACTTGCACAGAGTTTACTCCTCACTTATACCTTCACCCTCAAAAGCCAGGTAAAGGTAAAGTTAAAGGTGTCCCATAACCTATGTAGTTGTAGGGGAGCAAGACATCAGAGACCTCAGCTTCTCTAGGGGCCAGCATATTGAGGGCAGCGCCTGTCTCCTCTCCCTCGCTGCTTTACCTTCCCTGACCCTAAAGAGGGCAGGTACCCATTTTCAGCTGGGTGAACTGGGGGGGGGGACTGTACTGAAGCCAAGGTACGCAAACGGTCACCTATCCAACCTGTAACCACGCTCGATGCTGCTTAACTTTGACCAGGGGAAAGCGAGTGCTCTGACCACTTAGCCAGGAATCAGCAAAAAGCTGTCAGTATTAGGCTTCACCCAGCTGTAAATGGATACCTGCCCTCTTTAGGGTCAGGGAAGGTAAAGCAGTGAGGGAGAGGAGATGGGTGCCGCCCTCAACATGCTGGACCCTGGAGAAGCTGAGGTCTCTGACGCCTCGCTCCCCTACGACCACACAGGTTATGGACATCACCTACCATTAGGCTGCCACATGGCCACCAAGGAGGAGAGGCCCAGCCCTGCTGCTGGGTCATCTTGATGTGTTCAGTGATGCTTCCTGTTATAATCAAAGAAATCACTCTTTTCCCCCAGTGTCTTCTACTTATAATAACAATAGAATGTCAAGGGTCAAGAATTGTATGAATGAATGAATTATCTTTATTTTTTCAAGGGCAACAGTGTAAGTATTTGCATACTTTTTTTTCATCCGGCCCTTGCCTTGGTGAAGGAATAGCAAAATAGCAATAGCAAAACGAAAACAAAATTTTTAAAAAGAATTGAGAAATTTGATCCTTTGGTCCTCTTTGGGGTTTAAAGGGCATAAAGTAAGTAACAATCTAAGAAAGATCAACACACACACGCACTGAAATTAGTCTTGAGCCATCATTGATAGAGTTGCACAAATTTGATGATAAGTCAATCAAATAACAAAATTATTCCGTACCCTTTCCAAGTTTGATTAATTTCCCCAACAGTAAACACACTGCTGTTTCAGCTAAACAAACAAACAAAACCCCAACCCCCCCCCCCCCCCCAAACACACACACAAATTCAAAACACTGGTATAAAATTCTTTTCTGAAACAAAGCCGATTTCAAAGATTTCCAAATTTGGGACACCCCATCATGAAATGAAATTCATCCCCATTATAAAAATGTCGCAATTCCAACAAAGATGTAAATCTTGCAGACAAAATGATTTTTTTGTAACTCTAGCTTGACATTTCAACACAGAATATTTTTTATCAGAAAAAAGTGCCAATACCAAACATAGTCAAATCCAGTTTCAATCAGTCTCAACTTTATAACAAAGCCTGGACGACAGGATAGCCTGGTGGTTAGAGCATTGCATGATGCTCAGATTGCAAATTGACTGCCTGGGTTCAAACCCAGGTTTAAATCACCACCAAGATGCCTAGATTTTTCCTCTGGACTTAACATCAATGTCAACTTCACTCCCCCGAAAATCCTTTGGATGTCTCACCCAAATAAAATAGATAAACCGTGAACGAACACACAGAGAACATCTTCCACACATAAAAACCAGTTCCGCCTTTCAGAAGACTAGGCCATTTGTACCAGTGGGAGCGGATGACAAAACTTACAAAACCGCCTGCACACAGGGACTGAAAGTTAAAAGAAAAACAACAACCCACATGAATGTTTATTCTATTATCCTTGAAATGAAAGAATAAATAGATAAATAAAATGTATTCCATTCCAACATGGTAAGCCTTATTCAGTTCCCTCACCATATTCCAAGACTCCAAAGGCTTTGACAAGAATTCACCACAAGTATGAAGATGGAGACGAACAGTAACTGAGATCACCTGGAGTCTAAGGCAACAGGGGCCTGAGCTCTGAACCAGAGACCCATTTCTTCTTATTCTACATGATGTATGTATGTGTCATTGTATACAGCAGTCACAACCATACCCAGTAATGCCGACAGATGAACATAATAATCCATGATAGATGAAGATAATATAGCCATGATGCTTTGGACATGCAACAAAAGTTTTCAATACTATATTGACAGGGTTGTACTCTTTTTTTTTTTTCTCTTTCATGATGATATTCTGACATCAACCAAGCCCAAGAAATACCCACATCTTCCTCCTTGGTCAAATACTCTTCCCAAAAGTCCTTCAGATGAAGCTATAAACTGAGGCCCTGTGTGTGTACACACGCAGAACGTCTTGCACACACATTAAATTCTGTTCCGCTTTTCGAAAAAGTTGGTCATTGTATGCCGGTGGGAACAGATGACAAAATTTACAAAACCAGAAACACACGGGGAATGAATGTTAAAAAAGCACATGAGTGCTTATTCCATGATCCTCGATTTAAAAGAATAAATAAATACTATTAACATCACATGTTAAAAATCACATTCATTAAAAGGATGATGCTTGGCTGTGTGGCCCCACACTCCCCACTGAATCTTCAGCAAAATCACTCTGACTCTCGGAAACCTGAAATATCTTTGTTTCTGATAGCAAATATCACCAAAAATCAAAAACAAACAAACACAAAACAAACCAAAAAATCCTGATGAAGTTATAAACTGGCTACATGTTTTCTTCCACCCCATTTTTGCTCAATCAAAAATGAAACTGAAAATATTGAGTCAAAGCCACAAAGAAAAATAACTGAAAAAAAACATTTCAGTGAAAGGTGTTCCCACAACCTATGTGGGTCATTGGGGAGCGAGGCATCAGAGATCCCAGCTTCCCCAGGGGCCGGTATATTGAGGGCGGTGCCCATCTCCTCTCCCTCGCTGCTTTACCTTCCCTGACCCTAAAGAGGGCAGGTACCCATTTACATCTGGGTAAACTGGGGGACTGTGCTGAAGCCAATGCACATGAACAGTCACCCATCCAAGAAGCAGCCCTGCTTAACACTACTAAACCTTAGCTTAGGAAGAGCGAGAGCTCTGACCAGTGAGCTATCCTGTCTCCTAAAAAAGAAAAAGTGATGGTAAAACCTTATCTCCAACAAAATATAATATCTTGGAATGAAATAACAGTCGTGTTTGTACATATCACACAGTGTTTGAAGAAAAAAAAGAAACCAACAAAAAAAGATCAATAACACACACACACACAAACCAATAATGTTATAAATATGGCATACATGCACTTTTGATATTCACATTAATTATCACACAGGGTATATCAACAGAGAGTAACATTCAAAATATCAAATTTGAAAAAGACAAAAAATTTTATGCATATTCAGGAGCGAAAAAAAAACCCAAACTTTTTCTTTCCCAAAACTGCAAGTCTTGATACAATTATTCATCATCTCTTGTGTTTTTTCTGCACAATTTGAAGATTAATCCCACAGTTGGTGCTAATAAACATACCAGCAAATGTGTGTATGCTGGCATGTGCCCATGTGCAAATACACACACACACACACACACACACACACACAACACACACACACACACACACACACACACACACGCATTCAATATCACTTTTTGATGGTAAAAACATTAAACTGATGAACGACAGCAAAATATATACTTACACACACTTGATCATTCTTACACACACACACACACACACACACACGCACACGCGCACAACACACACACACATGCACTCACACACGCATGCACACACACACACACATCACCAAATCTAACCAAATTACAGCCACACATACAAATTCTCTTTCATCAGCAACAACAACAATAACAAAAATCTTCAGTCTATCACTTTGAAAAATGACTAGGCCCTAGTACAACTGACCCACTGCATTGAATTTTCAAGCAGTAGGTTATGAGTGAGTTAAGCATGGTGGAGTCCATCCCTCTAAAGTGCATGCTGGGTATGTTCATGTCATCCACACCACAGAATCTACTCTTCTACCAAAAAGTGGGTGGGATTCAGACATGCATGTATTTGCACATAGAATCTTGACCGACAGTTTCATCCTGAGGATTTCAAAATAAAATGGACTAATCTTCTAAAAAGTGGAATGTGGGATTTCAACACGAGTGCAAGATGTTCAGCATGCATGCGTTTGCACATGGGGCCTCAGTTTATAGTCTCATCCAAAGGACTTTTATTTAATCATTTATTTACTATTTATTTATTCTTTTATTTTTTTGTCTTTCAGGGGAATGAAATCAGTACTGGTGTTAACTCCAGGGTAAAATTCCCTAAAACGAGTGACTCTGGGGGACTCGATCCCCAGCACTCAGATTATGAGAGCAATGCTCTAACCACAAGGGTAACCCCCCCCCCTAGTTTTCAAACTTGTTAAGAACTGTATTGGGCTTCTCTTTTTCACCTTCAGCCAGCTGTAGAGTGTTGTAAATTTGTCTACCTTGCACACCAATCTTTACAACTGTTTTGTTTTTTACTCGGTTCCTTGGCTAGAGCTCTGAGGTTCACCAATAGTAAGATTTTGTGTATGCAGCCATTTTTGTCCACCATGAAGGTAGCTGCATTCCGACTTCAGGATGATGTCTAAATATGACACCAGCGTGCATGTGGTTTTTAAAAACTTTTTCACCCGTTCCTATGTACCGGCATGCAATAGCCTACTCTTCCGAAAGGCGGAACAGGTTTTAACATGTGTGCAAGATGTCCTACATGTGCTTACACGCACACAGGTACTTGATTTATAGTCTAATTCAAAGGACTTTTGGCAGAGTAAAGTCAGTACTGGTGTTTTTTCCACGGGAAAAATCACCTGAAAAGGTGGCCTCAGTTGTAGCTCAAACCTGGACCGTATCCTGCCCCAAACCACCAATCTAACCGCCCATCTATCCAGGTTTCTGCTTTGTCACTCAGTGTTGCCTGTCCACTAGTCTATCCTGCCCCCAACCACCAATCTAACCGCCCATCTATCCAGGTTTCTGCTTTGTCGCTCAGCGTTGCCTGTCCACTAGTCTATCCTGCCCCAAACCACCAATCTAACCGCCCATCTATCCAGGTTTCTGCTTTGTCGCTCAGCGTTGCCTGTCCACTAGTCTATCCTGCCCCCAACCACCAATCTAACAGACAATTTATCCAGGGTTACTCCGTGTTGCCTGTGGTCCATCTAGCTCAACTCAAACCCAACATGATCTTTGAAACGAGCAAATTCCTGGAAGAGGTCTGCTGCATCCTGATCAACTGAAGGGTGGTGTTCAAAGTTTCTATCGGCCATAGTGTAGTTTTCAACTATCTGATTTTGTTTTTAAAGTTCTTTTTTTTTGAAGGATAATGGGTAAAGCACCTATGTGCGTTTTTTTTTTTTTTTTTACATCAGTCCATGTATGCATGCGGTTTCATCAATTTTGTCATCCGTTCCTAACTGGCACAAATGGCCTATTGATTAATAAAAATGGCCTGATTGGGTATATGAGCTGGGAACAAAACTTGTGAAACCATGTAATAATTACATTCTTGACAATCTTGGTGGAACAAGTCGGAGCAAAGCTTTTCTTTCGTTCTTCTTGGGTGCCATTCTAATCCAATCTTGTATACAGCCCTGCTGTCTTGTCTTGAGATGAACACAGCTTTCAAACTTGTTAAGGACTATGTCAGGTGTAATGGACCTTTCTCTGTGTTAAAAGTGATGGACCTTTCTTAGTGTTAGAAGTCATATCATCACAAATATATTTTTTTATAATCTTTTGAATGGATATCTCAGCAAAGACTCAATCCAGCATTCTCCGTTATTATCAGGTCACAGGTTCCATGATGCTCTAACTGCTATGCCATCCTGCACCCTAGCTAAATTGGCTTTTTTTTTTTCAGTGGAAGGGAATTGTGTGGTCATTGCTACATTCTCTTACTTACAATGCTATAGGTGCAAAGCCTGCCAAGCACGGAAAAGCCTAGCAGGAGCAGTTTTCTGTTCTTCAGGTAATCGTGTAGATTTGTCTTTTGCAATGACAAAATTCAGCTATCTACATATGAATTGAACAAAAACACATATCATGCACATATACAGAAAATACACACATACATACATGCATGCACGTGTGCTTGCACACATACACAACACACACACATACACATGCACAACACACACAATACACTTATTTTATATCACTTAATTTGAAAAAGACATCTGAAGGGAACAACACACACACCATAAACTTACAAACCAATTACACACACACACACACACACACACACACACGACACACACACACACACACAACACACACACAACACACACACACAACTATTCAAGAGATGAGGGAACAGGTACAAAAAGAATAAAGTGCATAATTATGCATTCTACTTTGATTTGTCTTTTTTAAAGAAATCATTGGTGTTTAATTTTGTGATTTTCTTCTTCTTCTTTTTTTTTTTTTTTTTTTTTAGATTTCTTTGTGTGTGTTCGTTTTTGGTTTATAAAGGTTTCTTCTTCTTCTTCTTCTGCTTCTTTTTTTTAGTTTAAGATTTTTTTTTGGAGGTGTAGTTTTTTGTTTATAAAGGTTCTTCTTCTTCTTCTTCTTCTCTTCTTCTTCTTCATCATCTTCTTCTGCTTCTTCTTTCTTCTCATCTTCTTCTTCTACTACTCTTATCTTTTTCTTCTTCTTCTGCTCCTTCATCTTCTTTTCTTTCTTCCTCTTCTTCTTCTTCTGCTTCTTCATCTTCTCCTTCTGCTTCTTAATCTTCTTCTTCATCTTCTTCTCCATCTTATTTTTTTCCTTTTCTTCTTTCATATAACTGACATGGTGAACACTACAGCAGATGTTCAGTAAAAGCACAAAAAGTAATGTTTGTTGATTGGGGGTTTTTACCCTGTGTTTCTTTGTTTGCTTCTTGTTTAATGGTTGAAAAAGTGGTTGGTTTGTTGGTTGGTTGACAGGTTGGTTGGTTGGTTGTGTTGGTCACTCAGTCAGTCAGCTAATCAGTCAATCAGTCAGTCTGTTTGTTGCTTGGCTGCTTTTTGGTAAGAAGATCATGTAGTTAACTTTTCAATCTTCATGTTTGTTTGAAATACACAGCATACACATTTCTCTGCAATCAACAAAAAGTCTTACTTGGATTCACTGGTAAGATTTCAATGACAAGTCAAACATATTTACAGTCCAACAAATAAATAAATGAAAAAAGAAACAAAACAGAAAAACCATATCACCAATAAACAAGAGAAACAGTCAAATACAAATATAAACATATCACCAATAAACAGAAAAACAGTCAAAACACAAATATACTCATTAAAAAAACCCAAACACTCTCACTTAAAAACAAACAAAACAAAGCAAAAAAGTAAATTAATGCCAAAAAATATACATGGAAACATCCACAGTAATATACAAGCCCCATTTTTGTTTCAGATACTGTCAATGACTTAAAAACCAAAAATCAATCAATAAATAACACAAACCCTCCTTTTTTTTATACAACAATACAAAACAAAAAACTCTTTTTCCCCCCCCCCCCCCAGTGCTGTTTCACCGCAGAGAGATAAGAAATATTTTTGTTTAAAAGATATCAAACCATAACCATACACACAAACATAGAGGCACACACAAGAAAGGTATCATTCTTTTGCTCGTCTTTTATATCAGGTCTAGGCACTATTCAGGGACGATCTGTTTCCGCAATTTGGCTTTCTGCATGATCTGTGTGCGCTTTCGCCGTTCAATCGCACGGTTGCCCACCGACTTGGGTAATGCCGGGAGGGACGAGGAGTCCTGTGCAGGCACTATCTCCGATCTGGAGTACACAAAAAATGCTTTTAAATAAATAATAATAATATATATGATAAATGATGATAATGATGATGATGGATAATGATGATGATGATGATGATGATGATGATAAAAAAAAAATAAATAATAAAATGAGATGAGGAGATGATAGTGATAATGATGATGATGATGATGATAAGATGAAAAAAGAGAAGAGAAGAAGAAGAAGAAGAATGATAAAGATGAGTGAGGAGAGAATGAAGAGATAGGAATAATATCATCATCAATAGATGGAATTATATAGCCCTATATCTTAAAAGAACAAATCAAAGCGCTTGCATTCAGCCTTTTCTTACACATACAACCAATAGCAATGGAAAGCATTAACAAATTCAAATGTACATACACGCACGCGCACAAATACGCACACACACACGCACACGCACACACCACACACACACACACACACACACACACACACACACACACATGTACAAAGTGCGAAGGCTCCCACGTACACACATAATTGTTACACACTTTGGCAGGGTGATGGGGATTTGGACTGTTGAGGGCAGGGACAGATATGAGATGAAACTGGAGGGGAAAATCTTAGGTTTGGAAAAAAAAAATGTCTTGAGGCTGGATTTAAAAGTGTCATAGGTAGGCTTGTGGCAAGGGAAGAGAGGAAGATTGTTCCATATCACTGGCCCAGAAACAGAGAAAGAGCGATGGCCAATGGTGGATCGATTGAATCTAGGTACCCTTAAGCACAGGGTATCTGCAGCAGAGCGGAGGGATTGAGAAGACGTGTACAGGTGAAGACATTCACAGAGGTAGGAGGGTGCTGCTTTATGGAGACATTTGTAACATTAACAGTTTAAAGTAACATTTTAAAATAAAACAACAAAAATACAAAAACAAAAACTCCATCACAGGCACATGTATTATATAGTTTGAGTATATCTTCTTCGATCAAAAACTCAGACAGCTACTATTATCTGTCGTATGAAGCGAAAATGCAGTACAGCTGTTGTTAAAAGCACCTGAAAGTCAGGCCTAGTGCATCTGACTTCATCAGTGTGGGAGAGAATTGTCATCTTTTGATAAGTCTTTCTGGAGTTTTGGGGAGAGTGGAGTCAGCACTGATGTTTAACTCCAGGGAAAAATCCCCTCCAACGGGAATCGAAACTCGAAAGAGAGAGGGGGTGGAGAGAAAGAGGGGAAGACAGAGATAGAGGAAGAGAAAGAAGAGAGAGATGGGGAGAGACAGAGAAGAGATTGAGACAGAGACAGGTAGACAGAGGGGCAGAGAAGAGAAGAGAGAAGAGATGAGAGAGAGGAGAGAGAGGAGGAGAGAGAGAAGAGAGAGAGAGAGAGAGAGAGAAGAGAGAGAGAGAGAAGAGAGAGAGAGACAGAAGAGAAGAGAGAGAGAAGTGAGAGAAGAGAGAGAGAAGAGAGAGAGAGAGAGAGAGAGGAGAGAGAGAGAGAGAGAGGAGAGAAGACAGACGCAGACAGAGACAGACAGAAGACAAGACAGAGACAGAGACAGAGACACAGAGAGACAGAGACACAGACAGAGACACAGACACAGAGAGAGACACAGAGAGAGAGAACGCTGAACTCTGAAAAGGTTTAAGGTGCACTGGCCTTTGGCCACAATACAAACAGCAGACAAGGTAATAAGGCAAGCCAGGGAAACCAAATGCAAAAAAGAGGTCATTACAATTTCCACTTAAGCCAACTCTCCTGGTTGCATCAAACCAAATACACCATCCAAATAAACCAAACAATCAGAACAATAAGCCATGAAAACACAACATGAAGTCAATAAACATAAGGCAATCAAGAAAATGGCATACCAAGAAGCCACAACAACTTACAACGGTGAAAACAACATGATTACAAAATGCTTTTCTTTCCTCTGTTGATAGCATGAAAAACAACATACCTGGGGACTTTGCGTCTGTCATTTACATTTGTTCCTTTCAACAGTCTGGATAGAGGCATGCATTTGGATTCTTTGTGAAAATTTTCTCAGAGAGAGAGAGAGAGACAGAGACAGAGACAGACAGACAGACAGACAGACAGAGAGAGAGAGACAAAGAGAGAGAGACAGAGACAGAGACAAAGATAGAGAATACAGAGACAGACAGACAGACAGACAAACATAAGAAAGAGAGAGAGAGAGAGAAAAGAGATGAGAGAAAGAGATAAGAGAGAGAGAGAGAGAGAGAGAGAAGAGAAGAAAGAGAGTGAAGTACAGAGAGGGGGGTAGAGAGAAAGTAGGAAATAAGGTGGAGAGAGAGGGTGGAGAGAGAGAGGGGGAGAGGGGAGAGAGGGAGAGGAATGGAGAGAGGATGGGTGGAGAGAGAGAAGAGGGAGGGTGGAGAGAGAAGATGGATAGGAGAAAGAGGAAGAAAGGTGGAGAAGGGAGAGGAGAGAGAGAGAGGAGAGGAGGGAGAGAGAGGGTGGAGAGAGAGGGGGGGGTGGAGAGAGAGCAGGGAAGAGAGTGAGAGAAATAAAGTGGTAAGAGAGAGAGAGGGGACAGAGAGAGGGAGGGGAAGGGAGAGAGAGGTGGGCAGAGAAGAGGGAGGGTGGAGGGAGAGAGGAGGAGGGCAGAGAGAGGGAGGGTGGATAGGAGAGAGAGTGGCAGAGAGAGGGAGGTGGATAGAGAGAGAGGAGGTGGGCAGAGAGAGGGAGAGGATAGGAGGATTGAGGGAAAGAGGAGGGTGGAGCGAGGGGGAGGTGGACAGAGAAAGAGGGGAGTGGAGGGAGAGAGGGGGGTGGAGAGGGAAAGAGAGAGGGAGGGTGAAGAAAGAGGGAGGAGGTATAAGAAAGAGGTGAAGGAGAGAGAGAAGGTGGGTTAAAAAATCAATTTCTAAAGGGGGTTTTAACATGCGTGCATATGTTCTGCATACACTGCATGCAGGACATCAATCAAAAGTCTTATTTAAGAGATTTTCTTCTTTAACCCTCTTGCATTTGGATTCTCTGAACACAAAATGCCCCTAGATTTCGCATTCCATCACGAAATCAGGTCAGGCACACATGCTCGCTGGCCTTTTCCTCCTTCTAAGTACACACCAGCAGCTATAATTACTTCCAGACTCTCAACAGGATTTGTACCTCTGGCCTGATAGATCTTTGACATATGGTAGCAATTAGCGATGGTCACTGTGTGATGGAAATCTACGGTATGTAAATCCAGACAAATCAAGACTCGAGGGGGGGGGGGGGGGGGGGGGATGGGATTATTCATCATGCAAATCCCAGTTTGAGACTAGAGTTAAAAAGAAAATTTTTTTAAAAGATACATGGTATGTAAAATGACTTACATAGGTTGACCGCGCTCCTTGATAGAGATCTTGGGGAGAGCACTCTTGGAGCCTTTGGCGGAGTGGCCTTTCTTGTCGTCCTCCATGACGTAGGCTTTGGCCAGCAGATAGGCGTCAGGGGTCCACTTGTGAGAGTACAGCACGTCACGCAGGTCCGACTTCAGGCTTTCCAGCTGCAAAATCAACAATCAAGGTAAAGGTAAAAAGGTAAAGGTGTCCCATAACCTGTGTGGTCGTAGAGGAGCGAGGTGTCAGAGACCACAGCTTCTCTAGGGGCCATCATGTTGAGGGCGCCGGCCCATCTCTCTTCTCCCTCGCTGCTTTACCTTCCCTGACCCTAAAGAGGAGGTACCCATTTACAGCTGGGTGAACTAGGGAAACTGTACTATAGCCAAGGCGTGTAAACAGTCACCCATCCAATTGGGTAACCACGCTCGATGCTGCTTAACATTGGCTGGGGGAAAGCGAGGGCTCTGACCACTGAGTTAACCCGTCCCCAAGTTGGGGTTGATTATTTCTTTGAAATACAAGAATCAATTGAAAACAAGAATCAATTTGGGTTGTTTTTTTTCCTGAAGTTCACCAATGGTGAGATTCTGCATAATTATTCTGCCATTTGCCCACCTATTGGGTGGCCACATTCTAACTTCTGGGATGATGTCTAAACTCAACACAATGTGCATGCGTTTTTGGAGTTTGTTGTTTCTTACAAAAAAAAATTGTCATTGTTCCTGCTGGCATGAAACAGCTACTCTTCAAAAAATGTAGAATGGGTTTTACATGTGGCACTATGTTTTGTGTGCACTCGTACATGTATCCTTGGTTTATAATCTCATCCAAAGGACTTTCTGGGGAGTTGAGTCAGTACTGATATCTTTTTCTTTTTCTCTTTTCCTTTTTTTCTTGTTTCTATTCCCCAGCTACAGCTCCAAGGTTCACCTTTTTTTTTTTTCATTTGTTCCTCAGCTAGAGAACTGAGGTTCACCAATGGTGAGATTTTTGCATATATATACTCTGGGTTTTTTTCTACCACCATTTAGGTAACCACATTCCAACTCCGGAGATAGTGCTGATATCCATCACAGAGAGAAGCATCCTGTTGCATGGGCCTCTTGGAGGTGGCTTGAACCAGCGCCATCAGATCATAAGCTGAAAGCTCTGACCACAAGACTATCCTACCCCCATCAAAAACCTATCCTCGATTCCTTTGAGGGCAGGAGATTTAAACTAACCATCTAAGAAAGTATGAACACACTGACATTCATCTTGAATGATCATGGACTAACTCAAGTTTGCTGGAAAGTAAATTTTAAAAAAATCAAAATCATTTTGTACACTTTCCAAGTTTGATCAATTTCCCTAACTTTAAAAACATGCTGCTCTTCCCGCTTTGGAAAAAATTACAAAAATTGAAAACTAACATTGATCTCAATACTTTTTTTGGAAACAACCTACATAGACAGACATACACGAATCACACCATCACTAGTTATACTCTTCACCGCTTGAGAGTGCAATTTTCTTTTTCGTTTTTTTATTTGTGCAGATTTTCTTTATTTTCTATTTTGAAGGTTTTTGTTTTGTTTTTACTTTGTCAATCCTGTTTTGACTATTCATGATCAAAAAGATCTCTTCTTTTTTTCTTTCTTTTTTTTATATTTTTTTTTATTTTACCAAATACGTG
>CM060342.1:8895755-8903255 GCA_030674155.1 Stramonita haemastoma | reverse complement strand
TGTATTGTATTGTGTTGTGCACTACTATGCAGACTTCTCAGCAGAAAATTTGGGCCACAAGAGCAGCACCACTATTTTTTTTTTGCTTTTTAAATTTTCCTGTCTGCATATATGTATTCGTTTCCTATCACAGTGGCTTCTTTCCATGAAATTTTGCCAGGGATAACGCTGCAGATTCTTTTACATGCACTAATTATGTATTGCACATGGGACTTTGGTTTATCATCTCATCCAAAGGACTAGCACTCAAACCACCACTTACTGTCTAGGGAAGGGGAGGAGGGGTGGGGGGGAGGTTTCAGACATAAATAGGAATCGAACCCAGACTTCATGTTTTTTAGGCAGGTGCACAACCTGTAGACTGCTGATTCACCCTGCAGGTTTGCAAGTAAAAGGAAGCCCATCATGTTTAAAACCTGTTCCGCTTTTCGGAAGAGTAGGCCACTGTGTTCTGGTGGGAACGGATGTCAAAATTTTACAAAATCACATACAAACAGGGGGCGGGATGTGAAAAAAAAATTTTTTAAGCACATAAGTGTCTATTCCATTATCCTTAAAATAAAAGAATAAAATGAAACAAGTAAAAGAGATAAAAGAATATATCTGTGTTTGAGGAAAACCTCAAGACAAAGGGGAAGGATAGTTTAGAGGTCAGAACATTGCGTTCGCAATTTGATGACCCGGGTTCGATTCCCGTTTGAGGGGACTTTTCCCCTGGAGTTAACATCAGTGCTGACTCCACTCTCCCCAAAAGTCCTTCAGGTGAGACTATAAACCGAGGCCCCTTGTCTGAACACACGCAGAACATCCTGCGCACACATTAAATCCTGTTCCACAATTCGTAAGAGAAGGCCATTGTGTGCCGGTGGGAACAGATGACAAGATTGACAAAACTGCAAACACATGGGGACAGGATGTAAAAAGAAAAAGCACACGAGTGCTTATTCCATTATCCTCGATATAAAGGAATGAATAAACACATAAATGATTTTTTCTTTTTTTTTGCTGCCTCATCTTCTGTAGTGTTCCTGTCCTGCTGTTCTCACGCCGCTCATTTCAATCTCCCCGCCACAGCCATACCCAGATTCATTATGTCTCATCCTCAGGGTCAGGAGTCCACAGGGAGACCACCAGCCAAAGGGGCCCTGCACTGCTGCTGGGTTACTTTGGTGGTGTTCAGTGGTGCCTGTTCTGAGCTGACATAAGTGGGACAACACCTTCTAAGCCCCCTACTAATGACAGTATTAGCGTCGTCGCGGCGCCAGACTGAGTGAGTCACCCACCTGAGGTGGCGACCACCACATCCCGCGACCTTCCAGTCCAAAATCCAAGGCGCTAACCACTGCGCCATGACGGCTGGTTAACCCTTACAGCACTGAACATCTGCTAACAATTACTTCCCCTATCCTGAATTTCTGCCCCCGAGCTCTCCCCTTCAGTCCTGTCAGCTGATTTCCCGGCGATAACGGTACAGGAGGAAAGTTTGTTTATAGTGACCTATCAGGCGGCTAACTGGCATCAACAGACTCAGGGGAAAAGTAGTTTTGATACAGCAAACACTGCTTCTCGTTTCCCACGAGAATATGTATAGAGCTTCGTGTGTGTGTGTGTGTGTGTGTGTGTGTGTGTGTGTGTGTGTGTGTGTGTGTGTGTGTGTGTGTGTGTGTGTGTGTGGTGTGTGTGTGTGTGTGTGTAAAATTGACCTAGGTACCCATTTTGCACTCTTCTGCACCTCAGAAACCCAGGAATTGAAGGAAAATTTGGTCAAGCTGGTTTTTCCTCCTAAAAGGACTGAAGGGTAGCAGAAAGCTGAGCCGGAAAACAGGCTTATTTTATTTAATTTATTTATTTTATTCTTTTATATCGAGGATAATGGAATAAGCACTAATGTGCTTTTTTACATCCAGTCCCCGTGTGTATGCAGTTTTGTAAATGTCATCTGTTCCCACCGGCACACAATGGCCTACTCTTACGAAAAGCGGAACAGGATTTAACATGTGCGCAAGATGTTCCACGTGCGTTCGCACATGGGGCCTCGGTTTATAGTCTCATCCGAAGGACTTTTGGGGAGAGTGGAGTCAGCACTGATGTTAACTTCAGGAGAAAAATCTCCTCGAACGGGAATCAAACCCAGGTTGTCAAATTGCCAGCGCAATGTTCTGACCACTAAGCTATCTGTCCCCTGACCAGAGAGAGAGAGAGAGAGAGAGAGAGAGAGGAGAGAGAGAGAGAGAGAGAGAGAGGGAGAGGGAGAGGGAGAGGGAGAGAGAGAGAGAGAGAGAGAGAGAGAGACAAAAAGAGAGAGAGAGAGAGAGAAAGAGAGAGAGAAAAAAAAGAGAGAGAGAGAGAGAGAGAGAGAGAGAGAGAGACAAAGAGAGAGAGAGAGAGTTTTGTGTGTGTGTGTGTGTGTGTGTGTGTGTGTGTGTGTGTGTGTGTTTAAGTGTGTGTGTGTGTGTTTAAGTGTGTGTGTGTGTATGTGTGTGTGTGTGTGTGTGTGTGTGTGTGTGTGTGTGTGTGTGTGTGTGTGTGTGTGTGTGTGTTTAAGTGTGTGAGTGTTAGTGTATTGAAAGGGTTAGATAAATAAATAAATATAAATAAATAAAATAATTAAATAAAATAAATAGACAGATAAACCAGACAGATGAATGACGCTCACTGTCGCTTGCAGGCCTCCTCCGACTGCTCCAGCCTCTGCTGCAGGTAGGTGTTCTTGTTGCGCGTCTCCCTCAGCGCGTGCTTCAGCTCCTTGATCTCTTCCTCCAGAAACATCACCTTCACCTCCTCAGACCCCTCCTCTGAACACACACACACACAAAAAGAAAACCAAGATAAGGATGATCATGATGATAATGTATGGAATTCATGTAGCGCTAAATCTTTGTAAAGCAAACAAATTGAAGCTAAGATACAAGATACAGCCGTTATTGTCTGGTTACTTATAGAAATAATGTCTGTCAACTGCACTAAAAGGTAAAGGTAAAGGTAATGGTGTCCCATAACTTATGTGGTCGTAGGGGAGTGAGGCATCAGAGACCTCAGCTTCTCTAGGGGCCAGCAGGTTGAGGGTGGTGCTCATCTCCTCTCCCTCGCTGCTTTACCTTCCCTGACAATAAAGAGGGCAGGTACCCATTGACAGCTGGGTGAACTGGGGGACTGTACTGTAGCCAAGGCGTGCAAACAATCACCCATCCAATTGGTAACTGCGCTCGATACTGCTTAAGTTTAACTTGGGTAAAGCAAGTGCTCTGACCCCTGAGATATCCCAACTGCACTACATACTGTAAAACACACATATTGTCTTTTAAAATTACATCTATCTCCTTAAAACATGTTCACATATTTCCAAGTACCATCCTTTTTTCAGCCCAGCCTTCTTCTTCTATCACAATTCATTCAAATTCATACAAACACACACACACACACCTGCATATACTCAAGCAGGAATGCAGGCTTTTACCCAAATGCATGCACACACATACAACATGTGCATGTACACACACAAACATACACACTACACTTCACTAGGCCATTTTGTGCCACCAGGAATGAATGACAAACTTGTAAAACAAAATGCATACATACAGGTGTTGTATTCAGACCCCTCCTCCCCCCTTCCCTGTGAAAATGCCAGGGCCCTGTCAGTATAAATAGCATCCCCACACTCTAGAAATTCTGTGCTAGCATTTCCCTCTTTTCTATCCCACCCTTTGTTTATTATGCCTTGTTTCTTTTCTTCCTGTCACCTCCCTCTTGTCAATTTTTCTGCCTTCTTGGTCCACTCTCCTGTCTTTTTTTTCCACAAAGTCTCAAAAGATTAACAGTTCTCTCCCATGTCCAAGTTAAATACTCTGGGGCTGACTTGTCAGATGCTCAACAGCAGCACTACGCACGTTTGCTCACATGACAGACAACGATACTATTGTTGCTATCTGAGCCTTCGACGAACAGGAAGAAGAAGACACCATCCCAAAAGTCAGAATGCAGCTGCCTTAACGGTTGCATACGCGAAATCTCACCATTTGAGGAACATCGGAGCTCTAGCCAAGGAACAAAAAACAAACCAAAAAAAAATGAAATAAAAGCACCCCGCGCACGCATGCACACACACACACACACACACACACCACTCACTCACACACACACACACACACACACACACACACACACACACACACAAAACACACACACACACACACACACACACACACACACACACACACACACACACACACACAAACACACACACACACACAAACACATACACACACACACACACATACACACACACACACACACACACACACACACACACACACACACACACACACCATTGTTGTAAGCCATATTCCTACCTCTGGATCTTCCTGTGCCATGCTTGGATCTGGCTGTTGTCCCGGAGGACAAGTCTCCTGAAAGCAGTATGAAAGGAGTATGTGAGTGGTCAGAAACATAATGTCATTACAAAGCTGCAGGTTTGAATTATAGGAGTGCTGTCTCCTTTTCTCATTGTTTCTATGTCTGTCTGTCTGTCTCTGTCTCTGTTTCTCTCTCTCTCTCCCCCCTCTCTCTCTCTCTGTCTCTCTCTCTCTCTGTCTCTCTCTCTGTCTCTCTCTGTCTCTCTGTCTCTCTCTCTGGGGATGGATAGCCTAGTGTTCAGAACATTGCGCTCGCAATTTGATGACCCGTGTCCGAGTCCGGTCGAGGAGATTTTTCTCCTGGAGTTAACATCAGTGCTTGACTCCATTCTCCCCAAAAGTCCTTTGGATGAGACTTTAAACTGAGGCCCCATGTGCGAGTGCACGCAGAACATCTTGCGCACACGTTAAATCCTGTTCCGCTTTTCGTAAGAGTAGGCCATCGTGTGCCGGTAGGAACAGATGACATTTACAAAACTGCATACACACGGGGACTGGATGAAAAAAAGCACAAGAGTGCTTATTCCATTATCCTCGATATAAAAGAATAAATCAAAATAAATCAAAGAATAAATCTCTCCTCTCTCTCTCTCTCTCTCTCTCTCTCTCTCTCTGATAGCTTAGTGGCCAGAACATTGCGCTGGCAATTTGACGACCCGGGTTCGAGTCCGGTCGAGGAGATTTTTCTCCTGGAGTTAACATCAGTGCTGACTCCACTCTCCCCAAAAGTCCTTCGGATGAGACTTTAAACCGAGGATCCGTGTGCGAATGCACGCAGTACATCTTGCACACACGTTAAATCCTGTTCCGCTTTTCGTAAGAGTAGGCCATCGTGTGCCGGTGGGAACAGATGACATTTACAAAACTGCATACACACGTGGACTGGATGTAAAAAAGCACAAGAGTGCTTATTCCATTATCCTTAGATATAAAAATCAATCAATCAATCATCATCCCTCCCTCTTTCTGTGTGCTATGCTGCGCTGTGCTGTGCTGTGCTGTATTGAGCTGTGCTATGTTGTCTGCTTGCATGCCTGCCTGCCTGCCTGCCTGCGCCCCCCCCCCCCCCCCCCCCCTCTCTCTCTCTCTCTCTTTATGTACAAAATTATAAATAATCTTGCTCCAGAATATCTTTCTGAAAGATTTTTGATGAGAAATATTCGGGGCAAGAGTACTTTTTGTATCCCCCGTCCAAGAACGGATCTTTTCAAGACATCCCTCATCTATTCAGGTAGCAAAGAATGGGATGGAATTCCAGATAAAATAAAACAGAAATCTAGTCTGTCTTCATTCAAAAAAGCTTATCATAAATATTTATTTGAAATGTTCTGAATGAAATATGATCTTGTCTTTCGTAAAGACCAAAGCATATATTCATATACTTATTTTGTTCATTGCCGGTTGTATTTCCAACTGTCTGGCCTTTATTGTGCTTTGTTTGTGTCGTGTGTGTGTGTGTGTGTGTGTGTGTGTGTGTGTGTGTGTGTGTGTGTGTGTGTGTGTGTGTGTGTGTGTGTGTGTGTGTGTGTGTGTGTGTGTGAGACATTATGATTTTTTTGTACTTCCACTTCTTGCTATTATATCATTGAAGGGTTGCATTGTGTTATGTATGTAGAATTATTGTATTGCATAGATAAGGTCTTGGATTTTGTTGTTGTTGTTGTTTTTTTGTTGTTGTTGTTGTTGTTTTTTTGTTTATTCATTTGTATATATATTCATGTTATTGTATGTGTGCGTGTGCGTGTGTGCGTGTGCGTGTGTGTGTGCGTGTGCGCGCGTGTATGTGTGTGCATTGAAATTTTAATTATCTTGAACTATTTTTTCCTTAATGCTATTAAATAGTGTATAGGGTGCGTGTTGTTCTGTTGGAGTTAAATTATTTGAATTTGTGATTAGAATGTCGTCTTGGATGGTATGCTTATTCCTATAGGCAGTCATATAAATTGTATTATTTTGTGAGTGTGATGAGAGAGAGAGAGAAAGAGAGAGAGAGAGAGAGAGAGAGAGAGAGAGGAGAGAGAGAGAGAGAGAGAGAGAGAGAGAGAGAGAGAGAGAGAGAGAGAGAGATGGAAAATCTGATTGTTTTGAACTTAGTTTCTCGCTTTCGTGTCATTGAAATAGTGTAGGGATGTGTTTTGTCTTGTTAGCGTAGAATAATTTGAATTTGTAATTTAGAGTGTGAAGTTGGATAAGACTAATATTAAGGGTTGTGACTTGGAATAGTGTATATTGAGATTTTGCTTGTGCCTGTAATTGTGAGTGTAGTTGGATAGTTGGTTATATAAATAACTAAGTAATTAAGCTTATCGTTTGCTTTACTATATCTATATGCTATATAATTCTTATGATTGTTTGCCAGTGGGTTTTGTTGTTGGTGGGTTTTGGGGGGTATTTTGTTTGTTTGTTTTTTGTTTTTTTATGAGGACCTGGTGTAAAGAAGCCTCTGGCTTATCCATATTTCCTCAATAAAACATTCGAGTTCGAGTTCGAGTTCTCTCTCTCTCTCTCTCTCTCTCTCTCTATATATATATATATATATATATCTCTCTCTGGGGGACGGATAATCTAGTGGTCAGAACATTGCGCTGGCAATTTGAAGACCTGGGTTCGAATCTGGTCGAGGAGATTTTTCTCCTGGAGTTAACATCAGTGCTGACTCCACTCTCCCCACAAGTCCTTCGGATGAGACTTTAAACCGAGGCCCCGTGTGCGAACGCACGCAGAACATCTTGCGCACACGTTAAATCCTGTTCCGCTTTTTCATAAGAGTAGGCCATCGTGTGCCGGTGGGAACAGATGACATTTACAAAACTGCATACACACGGGGACTGGATGTAAAAAAGCACAAGAGTGCTTATCCCATTATCCTCGATATAAAAGAATAAATCAAATCAAATCAATCTCTCTCTCTCTCTCTCTCTCCTCTCTCTCTCTCTCTCTCTCTCTCTCTCTCTCTCTCTCTCTCTCTCTATGTGTGCTTATTCTTTTCCCTTAATAAAAGTTTCAAAGTTTCACAGTTTCTCTCTCACCCACTGTTTCTAAACCTTGTACATTACCTTCTCCTATCTGTCTCTAGACCTAAACA
>CM060342.1:8870755-8883255 GCA_030674155.1 Stramonita haemastoma | reverse complement strand
ACGGTAAACTGTGTGAAATACAGATGTTTCCGCAAAGGAAAACGATAAGTAAAACTGTAACACCAAAGACTAATCTTTTTTTTCGAAAAATGTAGGTTATACTGCACCCTTAAGTCATAGGCATCTTGTGACTATTTTTCCTTTTGTTTTCTAAAATTAATTCGAAAGAGCTTATTCATAGGCATGGGCATCTTACCCTGAATAATTTTCTTATAACAACTGACCCACAAGGAAGTGTGTGTGGTGTGTGTGTGTGTGTGTGTGTGTGTGTGTGTGTGTGTGTGTGTGTGTGTGTGTGTGTGTGTGTGTGCGTGCGTGCATGCGTGTGTGTGTGTAAATAAATGAAGAACTCAAGTGTGTGTGTGTGTGTGTTGTGTGTGTGTGTGTGTGTGTGTGTGTGTGTGTAAATAAATGAAAAACTCAATGTGTGTGTGTGTGTGTGTGTGTGTGTGTGTGTGTGTGTGTGTGTGTGTGTGTGTGTGTGTGTGTGTGTAAATAAATGAAGAACTCAAGTGTGTGTGTGTGTGTGTGTGTGTGTGTGTGTGTGTGTGTGTGTGTGTGTGTGTGCGCGCGTGCGTGTGTGTGTGTGTGTGTGTGTGTGCGTGCGTGCGTGTGTGTGTGTGCGCGCGCGCGCGTGCGTGCGTGCGTGCGTGAGTGCGTGCATGTGTGTGTGTAAATAAATTAATGAAGAACTCAAGTGTGTGTGTGTGTGGTGTGTGTGTGTGTGTGTGTGTGTGTGTGTGTGTGTGTGTGTGCGTGTGCGCGCGCGCGCGCGCGCGCGTGTGTGTGTAAATAAATGAAGAACACAAAAGGCCGTGACTGACTTAAGAGTGACGGAAGGGGAAGGAGGAATGGGGGGGGGGGGGGAGGGTATGATCCAAAGTTCAGGAGGGAAGGACTGATTTGGGGGGGGGGGGGGGGGGTTGTTGTTAGTTGCTTGCTTTGGGTATGCTTTGAGGTTTTGGTTTGGTTTTTGTGTTATGTTGGGGGGGGGGGGATATTTTGTTTTGTTGTGTTTGTGGGTTTCTTGTTTGTTGTTGTTGCTTGTTTTGGGGGTTGTTGTGGGGTTGTTTGGTTGGTTTTGGTTGTTGTTGTTTGTTTTCTTTCTTTTTTTTCTTTTTTTTTGGGGGGAGGGGGAGGACGGGTATTTTGTCGGTTTGTTTTTCTTCTCGTTCCTTTGCTAGAGCTCCGAGGTTTACCAATGGTGAAATTTTCCGTATGTGACCGTTTTTACTCACCATTAAAATAGCTGCATTCCAACTTCGAGGACGGTGTCCAAACTCGACACCAGTGTGCATGCATTTTTTAAAAATGTCATCCATTCAAAAAAAAAAAACAAAAAACCCAGTATGCACACAGGTGTTTTGTTTAGACACCATCCCTGAGAGGAAAAAAATAATGGGTAGGTGCTGCACTTGTGGCGAAGCGCTCTCCCTCTGGAGAGCAGCCCGAATTTCACGCAGAGAAATCTGCCGTGACATAAAGTGGTACAATATATGATATAATATATTCCTACCGGCACGAATTGGCCTACTCTTCCGCGTGCGCAAGGTGTTCTGTAAGCGTTTGCACACGAGCTTCGATTTCAAGTCTCATCTGAAGGACTTTTGTGGGGAGTGGAGTCAGTGCTGATGGTAACGTCTGGGTGGTAGTAGTAGTAGTCGTAGTAGTAGTAGTAGTAGTAGTAGTAGTAGTAGTAGTAGTAGTAGTAGTAGTAGTAGTAGTAGTAGTAGTAGTAGTAGTAGTGGTAGTAGCAGTAGCAGTAGCAGTAGCAGTAGTAGTAGTAGTAGTAGTTGGCACCCATCAGTCTCGGAAGACTATGGAGTTGCGCTCCAGTCTTTAGAGCGCAAAGCCTGGGTAAGTAAGTATGGAGGGCAAGCTGACTCATGCAGCAGAACCCCCCCTCTCCACGCCACCGGAATGATCCATTGGAAAGGCAATGACCGATACGAATAGTTCCAGTACCGTCGCAGGAGCCACCAGAACGTTGCCATATACAGCCCCGAGCCGCCCTGAGACTCCAACTCCCCGATTTTTCCTCAGGGATGGTGTCTAAAACGGGGGCTTCCATGGTGGCTCGATCCCAGGCCCGCAGAACACGAGTGCCACACTCTTAACCACTAAGCTATCCCGCTGCCCCCAGGATTGTTTATCAAAGTTGCACCTGGCTCTGCAATTGTGTAACAAATTGTGATTAAACACACTTACAGGTGACGCGACTGTCGTGATAAATAACGGTTCACTTTGTGATCACGCACACACACACACTTCACTTCAGTTCTCTTCTGCTTCTGTTTACTGACATACTTCTAAGGTAAGCTACATGGCACTTCAGGTGTGAGCCTTCCTGTAGTAGTAGTAGTAGTAGTAGTAGTAGTAGTAGTAGTAGTAGTAGTAGTAGTATAGAAGTAGTAGAAGTAGTAGTAGTAGTGAAGTATAGCAGTAGTTAGTAGATAGTAGTAGTAGTAGTAAGTAGTAGTAGTAGTGTAGTAGATTAAATTCAAGCAGCAGTAGCATAGTAGCAGTAGCATAGTAGTAGTAGTAGCAGTGCATAGTAGTAGTAGAATATGTAGTAAGTAGCAGCAGCCAGCGCACGCGTAGTAGTAGTAGTGTAGTAGTAGTAGTAGTAGTAGTGTAGTAGTAGCAGGTATAGTAGTAGTAGTAGTAGTAGTAGTAGTAGTAGTAGTAGTAGTAGTAGTAGTCAGTAGTAGTAGTAGTGTAGTAGTCGTATGCTTCAATAGCGTATCGGTCATTGCTTTCAGTTTCAGTGGGTGGAGGGGTCTGCTGCAGTAACAGCTCCTAACCAGCTTGCAGCTAGCTAAGACTAGAGCGAACTCCATAGTTTCGAGCTGAGGGGTGCGTAGTAGTAGTAGTAGTAGAAGTAGTAGTAGTAGTAGTAGTAGTAGTAGTAGTTAGTAGTAGAGTGTAGTAGTAGAGTAGTAGTAGTAGTAGTAGTAGTATCATCATCATCAGAGTAAGTAGTAGTAGTAGTAGTAGTAGTAGTAGTAGTAGTAGTAGTGTAGTAGTAGTAGTAGTGGTGGTGGTGGTGGTGTGGTGGTGGTGTGGTGGTGTGGTGGTGGTGGTGTAGTAGTAGTAGTAGTAGTAGCTTTTAGTAGTATGTGTATTGGTATGTGTCATTGCCTTTCCATTGGATCTTCCAGTGGCGTGGAGAGAGGGGGTCTGCTGCATGGGTAACAGCTTGCCCCTCCATACTTACCCAGGCTTTGCGCTCTAAAGACTAGGAGCGCAACTCCATAGTCTTCCGAGACTGATGGGTGCGCTAGTAGTAAGAATAGTAGTGGTAGTAGTAGTGGTATAGTAGTAGTAGTATTAGAGTAGTAGTAGTAGTTAGTAGTAGTAGTAGTAGTAGTAGTAGTAGTAGTAGTAGTAGGTAGTAGTAGTAGTAGTGTAGTTTTGTTGTTGTTGTTTGGGTTAGACATCTGTCTCGGACACAACGGCTGTGCCTTCTTTCGCCACCCGGTCTTATGGGAGCAAAGGTTATTTATTTATTCATTATTATCTATTCCTCATTTTATTTCGAGATGAATGCAATGAGCGTTCGTGGGATTTTATTTCACATCCAGCCCCCGTGTCTATGCAGTTTTGAAAGTGTTGTCTCCGTTCCCACCGGCACAAACGGCCTACTCCTCTAAAAGGTGGAACTTGTTTAAACGAGGCACAAATGTTCTTAGTGGGTTTGCACTTTGGGACGTCATTTCGATGTCCCACGGAAGGACTGTTATTTATATTTTTTTTCTTTTCTTTCAATTATATGGAAAAAGCACCCGTGTGCTTTTATTTACATCCAGTTCCCGTGTGTACGCAGTTTCTCAATGTCATCCTTCCCACCGGCACACAATGGCCTACTCTTCTAAAAGGCGGAACACGTTTAACGAGCGGCATCATGATGTTTCTGCACACAGACCTTGGTTTATAGTCTCACCTGAACAGGATATGGGGGGGGGGGGGAGTGGAGTCGGTACTGGTGTTCAACTCCAGGGGGGAAATCCCCTCGGACGGGTGTTTCAATGAGGTTCGAACCTGGGCCATCAGATCGCACAGTGTAATGCACAACGCTCTAACCGCCGGGCTATCCCGTCCTTTCAAGAAACAGGCCCCTTCTGACAAGTGTTGACTTCTTACAAGCAGAGAGGAGATGGAGAGGGGGGGGGGGTGAGCATTCAGATGATGGTTTGGGTGGATCGTGGTCTAGTTGGTAACGTGCCTGCCTATCTTCTATCCCCGATTGGGCTTCTCTGCACAAAGTCTCAAGTTGGTGTTGGTGTCCCCATCTCCCACAAGCCCAGTATATATCTCCTTATCAGCTACTCTGAATTGTCACTGCGTTCCAACACTTGTTTAAAAAAGTCGTCCTCCAAATTCTCTTTTGAGCGAGTGAGTGACGTGCTGTCCTTGGAGACATTAAAGTGCTGGCAGTCGTCTACAGTCTCACACTCTCTTTCAATGGGCGTGATATAGCCTAGTGTTCAGAACATTGTGCTCACAATTTGACGACCCGAGTTCGATTCACCTGTGAAGGGATTTTTCTCATGGAGTTAACATAGTGCTGACTCCACTCCTCCCAAAAATCCTTCGGGTGAGATTATAACCGAGGCCCCGTGTGCAGAACGCAGGCAGAACATCTTGCGCACACGTTAATCCTGTTCCGCTTTTCGTAAGAGTAGGCCATCGTGTGCCGGTGGGAACAGATGACAATTTACAAAATCTGTATACACAGGGACTGGATGTAAAAAAAAAAGCATATGATTGCTTATTCCATTATCCTCATATAAAAGAATAAAAAATTTTAAAAAATATAAATAAATAAATCTCTGTGACTGTACCTCACAAACAACTCCACTTCACTACCGTTACTACTGACTGCTTTGTCTGAATCCGTTCCCAGAAAAATTTCGTTTTTTACACCTAGAAGACCCATATTTTCTATCAAGAGGCATTGTTAACTATGACAAGACGTAGAGTGCCCAAAATGAACAAAATAAGTACTTATCTTTGAAAAACAACACAGATAGCCGCCATTTGCAGAAGGGAAGTAAGTCAATCAAGGGAGACGTCTTTGTTGTTGGTTTTTTTATGAGGGAGCAGTTATTTGAAAGCTAAGATAAGGGCCAAATAGCTATTGGTGTTTTCTGACGGTTTTGGCCGCATTTTATAGATTTAGACGACCACCCTTACCTACTCTCAGGAACTTGAGTAGCATTTGTATCTTTTTGTGCAATCAATGTGTTTTTGCACAGGAAAGAGGCTTTCTGAATGCTATGAACCGTAACATGCCTGTAATCTAAAAAAAATGATATTTGGTCAAATATCTAGTTGATGTGCCCCCTAAACACAGTCTTATAATAACTATGATTAATGGTGAGAGACTTAGAGAGAGGGGGGGAGCGGGGGGGGGGGGGGGGGGATACAATGACAATGACAAATGATTATAATGTGTTAGGTTTCTAACCCATACTCATCGGATAGATGGGGAGGGGGGGGGGGACAAAAATCGAAAATACAAAGCAACATTGAACGTTATACTATAGCAAAGTAAAGTCTTCATGAATGGATTCCAAAACGCGCTACTGTTTTTATACAATCCTACAGTTGTGTGGATGCCAGTGTGCAATTGTCAGGTGCACAAAGGAAATCAGGGGTAACATACCTAATACATGAGTAATTGATCACCATAACTGTATATAACACAACATAAAAGCATTATATAAATATAGATATATATATTATAAATTATATATTTAAGAATAAAACTAAATACATCCAGTGAAAAAGCGAAACATGTCGAGAACTATACAAGGTGGGTGCGGAGCACAGAATCCCATCTGCATAAGACTACCAATGTGGTGTACATGGTGTGGTGGCTCTTCAGCAGAGGTGTTGGGGAGATCTCTTTTTCCTCGCCTTTTTCTTTCTCGTTTGACAAGTGTGTGCCAGAAAGCAAGGACAGGCACAGCAAATTCATTTTCTTAATGCATGTAGGAATAAACATCATCATGAATCCTGTAATAATAAATAATAATACATGGAATTTATATAGCGCTATATCTTGTAAAAACAAATCAAATCGCTTAACAAATCAAAGCGCTTATAATTATATTGGAACTCCTTTGGCTGTGCTTCTACTGACTGTTTTTTGTTTGTTTTGTTTGTTGTTTTCGTTGATTACATCTAGCTTGGAACTTCTTTGTTGTTTTCGTTGATTACATCTAGCTTGGAACTTCAGGCTTGTTGTGCTGGGTTTTGCGCTGGCTTGTCCGGGCCGTTGTGCTCACCTCCTCCTCGTGAGAGTGTTGAAGTCCACTGGCTTAGCAGTGTAGTTGGTGCTCTTAAAATAAACGCGGGTCAGCATGGCCTTGCACGTGGGACGATTCCTGGGGTTGTAGTTCAGCATACCCAGCTTGTACACGACCCGCTGTTAGAGCAATATGATACAGTAAAGGAAAACATATGCACACAGACAGCATCGAACACCTGCGTCGGAACACACAATACTCACAGTCAAAATTGATATCAAAATCAAAAATATCAAGGTGACTGTACAAGAAGAAAAAATTTAACGATGATGTCTTTTAAAAAAAAAGAGAGAGAGAGAGAGAGAGAGAGAGAGAGAGAGAGAGAGAGAGAGAGAGAGAGAGACAGACAGAAGAGACAGACAGACAGACAGAGACAGAGACAGAACAGAACAGACAGACAGAACAGAGAACGTACGTAGACCCAGATAGACAGACATATAGACAGAAAGAGGCAGATAGTCGCTTATGTAACTGTTTACAAAACTCTGCATTAGGAAACTGTGGAGTCACACACGCGACATCACAATGCTTGTTGCAGATCCCTTTCCACCCCAGCCATGGCTCAATACTTCAAAACGGTCCCTGACGTGCTTCACCACTGGGCCACCCACCAACCTGACACTGCAGCTTTCGTTTTCGTGGACTCCGCCATGAGACGTCGAGTTCTGACCAGAGCTGATGTCTACCAACTAGCAGCTCGTTTCGCCGCCATATTGCGACGTGACGGCGTCAGACGTGGAGACGTGGTCTGTAACACATTACCCAACTCGCCAGAGAGGGTGGTGTCTGATTTCGGCATCATGATGGCCGGGGCCACGGCTATGAACGGCCAGATCTTTCTGGCCGATGGGGCTGATTTTCTAGGATCTTTGAAAGACTGCCAGTGTAAAGCAATCCTCGTGGATCCCCTCCAGCTCAAGGGTGCCGCCTCGCTGCTGGCATCTCTGGAGAAAGAGGAGCTAAGTGACGGTACCCTCCGCGTTCCTCGGCTGCCTGCTTTGCGCAGGATCATTCCCTGCTACTGGGAAAGTCAGGGAGAGGTCAGCGGATTTCTGGACATGGTGCGGCATCACCAGGACAGCCACGTGGCCGAGGTGGAGGCTGGGATGTCGCCTGCATCTGGACAACGTCTGGAAGCACAGGGTTTTCCAAACTGGTCCCTCATTCTCACTCTAGTTCTCTTGCTCATCGCTGACAAGCATGCCGTGTGTTGCGGCCTGGATCCGGTACCTGCGTCCCACAAGGACACTGAAGAAGGTGGACCAGGGATCGGGAAATCCGAAGCGACGAATTCCTCTCCGGCTGATCTTAGCAGAAGAAAGAAACTTCTGAAACTGACAGAGACACGAGTCGTTCACCAGTTTTCAGAGCCTGTAGAGAAGATCAGGATGCCGAAGCTCAAAGAGATGGTAACGTTCGTTACGCTGAGTGCGTTGTTTTCAACAACGGCAGACTGGCGTGGGGGGCCGGGTTTCCAGCGTGTTACCTTCAGTCGGAGCTACCCGCGTGCTTTTGGATCTCAGCCAGGGACCCCCGGGTGACCTTGCAGCTCGGACCTGGGCTGTGATCCGTCAGGAGCGGTGTCACCTGGCCTTCATGCTGCCTTTCCACCTGCAGCAGATCCTTTCCCGAGAAGACCTTTGGAGAGACCCCCCCTGGAGACTCCGCGTGCTGACTGTGGCGGGTCAGCCCCTACACGCAAGCCTTGCCAAGGATGCTATAGAAAAAGTCACCGAAACCATGCACTCTACTTACGGTTGTACCGAGCTGGGGCCACTCTCCTATAAGACCATCACAGACCCTGACCTGTACGAAGACTGTAACAATGGAAAACCTCTCCCTGGTGTAGAGGTGAAGGTGATGGATGATGAAGACAAGGTGATCCAGACTCACGGAAAGATGGGGAACATCACCCTGAAAATGAACATGCAGTTTCGAGGTTATGTCCACGATGAAGAAGCCACGAAGAAGTCCGTTCTCCCCAACGGCTGGTTTCGCACGGGTGACGTGGGCTACTTCACGGAAGCAGGTGACTTGTGTGTCGTGTGCCGCACCTCCTTCACTATCATGCGTGGCGCTTTTCTCCTGCACCCAGGGTGGCTGGAATCTCGCATCAGCACGCACCCAGCAGTGGAGAGCGTGCTGGTGGTGCCCGTGCCTGACCCCGTCCTGCACCAGGAGCTGTGTGCCTGCGTGGTGACCAAGCCCCAGGCTGCAGTGACCGCACAGGAGCTGCGGGACTTCTGCCACACCTTGTTCTTGACGGACGCCGAGGATCACATGACCGCTGTGCCGCCATATTTCCTCTTCTTCTCCGCCTTGCCAGCTACTGTAACGGGGAAACCGTGCCGTAACTCCACCAGAAAGGAGGCGCTAGAACGCCTTGGATTTTGAGGTTTTTTGCCATATCTTTTTTTTTTCTTTTTTTTTACCTTTTGCCATACTTTCTTTTTTTTTTGTCTTTTGCCATACTTTCTTTTTTTTTATCTTTTGCCATACTTTTTTTTTTTCGTCAAACACTCAGACAGCAACTCCAGAAGCCCTGACGAATGCCGCCGTGGTGAGCTGAAGGTCCTCCAGGTGTCTTAAGAGCTTGTCCCTTATCCTGCAGGCTATTAGGCCAGATATCGACTCTCAGGTTTGGGTGTGTTGGACAGGTCTGGAGAAAGTGTTCCACAGTTATGGGAGAAGTGCCACAGCTAGGGGCACACAGAAGAATCCCCGATGTGGAACTTTAATGTACAGGACTGTGATGTCTGAGTCTGCATAAATCCAGACTTGAGCCTCACAGTGGTTGCATTGTCTTCTGTGGGCAGGAGGTTGTAGTCATTCTTACTGTTGAGATTCGACTGCTGCTGAAGCCATCTTATCTTTTGATTTTTTTTTTGGCCATACTGTGTTATACACTTGCAAACCTGAATACCTGGCTAGGTGGTCTAGAGGTAACGCACCTGCCTAGAAAGCGAAAAATAAGTCCGGGTCGGAGTGTGCGGTGGTTCGAATCCTGTTTGGGCCCGAAACTCCCCCCCCCTCCCCGTCCATTAGACCATGATTGGTGGTCTGGGTTCTAGTCTTTCGGATGAGACGATAAAAGGAGGTCCCGTGTGTTACACATCATTATTTAGCGCACATGAAAAACCCACGGCAACAAGAGGGTTGTCCCTGGCAAAATTCTGTAGAAAAAAACCACTCTGATAGGGAAAGAAATACAGTTGCTTGCAGGAAAAAGAAAAAAATAATGGCTGCACTTGTAGCCAAGAGCTCTCCCCGGGGAGAGCAGCCCGAATTTCACCCGGAGAAATCTTCTGTGACATAAAGTGGTAATAAAATGATAATGAAAAAAAAAAAAACGGTAACCAGAAAATGTATCAAGGAAAAAACACAGGTAAAGTTAGCAACGGAATTTTTTTCTTTCTGTTGACATTGCTCAATTTATTGCTGGAAACTTTTTTTTTTTTTTTGTGGCTAATACTACTTATTGTTCAACCTAGAGTATTTCCTGTGAACGGTACCCTTGTCTACAGTTTTGAGGGTGGTTATTTTTGTTTGTTTGTTTGTTGTTGTTGTTGTTTTACATTATCATTACTCCAATTCCCTCTGGAGAACATTTCGTTAACACTATTTGTTGTTCACGCGGGGGAAATTTCTGTTAACTTTAGTCATAGTCGGAGAATGCTTCCTGTTAACATTAGGCAGTGCTGGAGGATATTTTTTTGCATTACTCGTAAATCGCTGCTGGGGAATTTTCTGTTAGCATTAACACATTGTTCACAGAAAGCTTTATTGTCGGTCTGTAATGTGTTAACGCCAATCTTTGTTCACTGCTGGAGAATTTTCTGTTAGCATTAACACATTGTTCACAGAAAATTTTATTGTGGGTTTGTAGTGTGTGTTAACATCCATCACTGTTCACTGCTGAGAAATTTTCTGTTAACATTAACACATTGTTCACAGAAAGTTTTATTGTGGCTGTAAGTGTTAACGCCAATCTTTGTTCACTGCTGGAGAATTTTCTGTTAGCATTAACACATTGTTCACAGAAATTTATTGTGGGTTTGTAGCGTGTGTTAACATCCATCACTGTTCACTGCTGGAGAATTTTCTGTTAACATTAACACATTGTTCACAGAAAAGTTTTATTGTGGGTTCTGTATTGTGTTAACATCCATCACTTGTTCACTGCTGGAGAATTTTCTGTTACATTAAACATTGTTCACAAAATTGTTATTGTGGTCTGTAGTGTGTGTGTTAATACCAACCTCTGTTCCAGCTGGGAGAATTTTCTGTTAACATTCCACATTGTTCATAAAAAGATTGTGGTTTGTAGTGTGTGTGTATATAACTCCTCCATCACTGTTCACTGCCGGATATTATATATTTTCTGTTAACAGTACACATTGTTCACAGAAAGTTTTATTGTGGGTCTGTTCTGTGTGATAATATTAATCATTTTTCACTGCTGGAGAATTTCTTTTTCTTTTTTTTTTTTTGGCTGCCTCGTCTTCTGTGACGTCCCCCGTACTGTTGTTCCCACGCCGCTCATCTCAATCTCCCTGCCACAGCCATACCCTGATTCTCTGTGTCTCATCCCCGGGATCAGCAGTCCACAGGGAGCCCATCAATATCAGGCCACCGTGGGGCCACCAGCCAGAGGGGCCCTGCACTTCTGCTGAGTCACTTTGATGGTGTTCAGTGGTGCCTGTTCTGATCTAACATATGCAGGACACCACCTACTAAGCCCCCTACTAACGACAGTATTAGCTCAGTCGCGGAGCCAGACCGAGTGAGTCACCCACCTGAGGTGGCGACCACCACAACGTCCCTCCAACGACCGTCTCCCCGCGAACCTCCAACCCCAAAGGCTTCGACACAAACTCACCACAGGCACAGAAGTATATGGGGAAACCGAATCTGAAGTCACCATGAGACCAGAGCAACGGGAGCCACCGAATCACAGGCAATCTTTATTATTGCATGATGATTAATGGTGATGGGGATGATGTAAAGATGCTGCTGTGGAGGTGCATCTGCTTTGAGACTACTTGACAGGGTTGTACTCAACGCTTACTGTCATAATATATCCCGGCGTCAACCGGGCCCGCAGTGTTTTAGAGTGTTGGTCAGATAATTAGAGCAACACTCTCAAATTCGCACCCGTAAAGTGGATGAAGCTCGACTGTGTGATCCCAGTCTCCCCACTGAGCCCACAGCACACTCACTCTGGGTAGGAGCCGACCGGAGTCCGAAAAATCCTTATGACTCTTATGGGACTTGAACCCGCGACCTTGCAGTCCGATATCCAAGGCGTTAACCGCTGCGCCAAGGCGGCTGGTCCTGCTGAAGAATTTTCTGTTAGCATTAGACATTGTTCACAGAAAATTTGATTGTCGGTTTGTAGTGGCCTACTCTTCCAAAAGGCGGAAAAGTTGTTTTTTTTCGTGTAGGGAAGATATTCTGCGTGCGTCAATACAAGAGGCTTCGGTTTATAGTCTCTTCGAAGGACATTCGGGGGAGTGGAGTCTGTACTGACGTTAACTCTAGGGTAAAAATCCTCGAAAACGGTCACCTTCATAGTGGCTCCATCGTGGGTCGTTAGACCCCGAGGGCAACGTTCTAACTGCTAGACTATCCTTTTGTTCTTTATTCTTTTTTATTTCGAGGATAATGGAATAAGTACTCATGTGCTTCTTTACATCCAGTCCCCGTGTGTATGCAGTTTTGTAAATTTGGTCATCCGTTTTGTCATCCCGCCCCTTGTTTGATATACAAAGTAGTCACTATCCATTCGAAAGTTCTGCAACACAGAACACTGGTGAATGTGTTTCTCTAAGATACAGTCTTTATTCATTAACTTGTACAACATCCAGCTCACACCTATGTTGTCAGCGCACAGGGCCTACTATACCACATACATTCATAGATTGGTTTGTACAAAATGACAAAATCTAGAATTTGATATTGTTCTAAGAAAAAGGCAGGATGCACTGACCTGATTGCACAACATGTAACGTCATTTGAATAAAATATGTAAGATACACAGTGCTCTTTTACACATGTTAATTACATGTAGCTAATTCAGGTTGTGTTGTATGAATATGAATACTACATAAATACTGGTCAGCTTTTGTGAGATAGTCTGAAAATTGTATGAATACATAAAATATGTTATGGTCAATTACAAAATAA
>CM060342.1:8848255-8855755 GCA_030674155.1 Stramonita haemastoma | reverse complement strand
AGCCTACAGGACTTAAAGATCTAAGCTATGTGCTGTCGACAAGAATAGCAAATAAAGATTGAAGCCTATTTTTAACCCGACGATCTACAGCACCAAGGCAGGTGTGTTCACTTCAAATTGTTTTCACTTGTTTTAAAGAAATACTTGCAGTGAATAAAACAACAACAACAAAACTACTAAATACTGAGCAAACGTAAAGCAAAAGCACGCGCTCGTGTGTGTGGTGTGTGTGTGTGTGTGTGTGTGTGTGTGTGTGTGTGTGTGTGTGTGTGTGTTTGTGTTTGTGTACATGCGAGCGTGCACATGCGAGGGGTGAGTTTGGTGTGTTCGCTGTGTTTTGACTTATCATTTAAGTTAAAACAAGGTGAATAATTGCTTCTAATTTCGAATTTTTAATTGGAAATTAGTGTGTGTGTGGTGGGGGGGGGGGGGGGGAGCTGTTAATACTACTTTAGAAGAATCATTAAAATTAGGGACCAATTAGAAGTACATTTGAATTCTGAGTCCAGTTTATCATCGACTATTTATTGAATAAGATATTTTTCTCCTAACAGAGGCCGACCCCTCGAGACCTGGAGAAGGACTGTGGAGGAGGAAACGAAGATAATGGGAAAGACCTGGAACGAGTTGCGGTGGCTCGCCCAAGATAGGACTGCCGGGAGGTCCCTTGTCTGTGCCTTATGCCCCCCTCAGCGGTGCCACGAGGATTGAGTGAGTGAGAGTATTTTCTCCTTAAATTAAGCTACAGAAATAACAGTACATAAAAACACACATCATCATGATAACAAGATTAAACACACAAAATACCTTATAGCAAGGCAAGCACTCAATGTACTTGTTTGATAATGGTTTAGAGGAATTTTTTTTAAATCCTCTTTTGATCCCAGTTTTTTTATTTTCTTTCTTCCGATTCTGTACTAAATCCTGGAGCAGATAACAAGTCAATGGTGTACTATCTATAGCGATATAGTGCCGGCTTTGTATGGATTTTCAGTAAATACCGACACCACGGTTGGGGACAGTGAAACTGCAGAATGTGTGACCATGCCAGTCTGACCGCTCCATTATTTAGGAGCGGATCTCCACTTAAATCCAATTACGCAGGTCAACCGATTAACCGATTACGTGGCGGTTGAGGGAAAGATTTAAGAGGGTGAATGAACTTGCCTGTAAACTGTAGCCTATTGAATGAGAACAGATAACACAGCTTACGCTATCAGACAAGATATCTTTAGCCGAAGTGTGGTGTTTTTTTTGCTGTTGGGGGTATTTTTTGTTTGCTTCGGTTGATATCCTACCCTCGTAGTGTTCCCATATCCACCGTTCTTAGGAAAATGACCTTGATCGTCTCTCAGTTACAACATGGCGTTCTCACACTGACACAGTCACAAAGACGCGTACACACACAGCTGTGATGGTGAATACATGTGCAAATTAATATCCATAAAGTCAATGCATGCAAGGACACGCACATACACACACACACGACACACACACACACACACACACACACACACACACACACACACACACACGCATGCCTCCATGTGTGCACCCATACATTAGCACCCGCACACGCGCACATGTACACGCGCACACACGCACGCACACACATACACGTGCACACACACACATACTCAGTCTCTATCTATCTATCTATCTATCTATATCTATCTATCTATCTATCTCTATCTATCTATCTATCTCTCACACACACACACACAGATACAGACATCCGCCCCACCCCCCTCACACCACACACACACACACACACACACACACACACACACACACACACACACACACACATACACACACTCACTCACTCACTCAGAAAGAAGGGGGGGAGAGGGGAAGGGGACCCAAATTAATGATCTCGTTATCTTATCTGTCTTAAACTTGACAACGCTCAGTCTCATCAACGACACCCCCCACCCCCACCCCTACCCCCACCCTACACACCCCCACCCAACCCCCCTCACGACTCCAAACTCAAAACCCACCTCCAGCAGGAGGTTCATGGCCGCCGGGCAGTCCGCCAGAGCGGCCAGCGTGAGAAAGCCCTTGTAGGGGGCGTCAGGGTGAGCCCTCAGCACGCACACCGACAGCATCACCGTCACACACTCCACCTGCTTCGCGCGCGCGGCCACGTCCAGCGGAGTCCGCGACAGCGGCTTGGAGCCGTCGGTAACCAGACCGTCGAAGGAAATCACCGAGTCTCTCCTGGTGTCCCTTCTGCTGCTGGAACTGGCAATTCTGTCCACGCTACTTTTCATCGACACTGTTGAAGTCACTCGATGATTGCTGCTGGTAGTCGGCCCCGTTCCGATTTTGGAAGCGGGTCTCTTCAGTTTCCCGGCGCTGACGGGTTTGAATTCGGGCGGGATCAACAAACACTGTTCGGCGATCCTGAAATCGTCCGGGCGGTGCGTGAGGAGGACGTTGAGCGTGGGTTTGAACCCCAGGTAGGCGGCTAAGTGGGTGTAGGGGTTCAGCTCGGGTTCGTGGGGCCTGACGAAGTAGCCTTGCTTGAGGAGGAAGTCCACCACCTCGGCGTTGTTCTGGAAAATGCAGTGGTGGAGGAGGTCCAGGCGGTTGTCGTCCGTCCATTTCATGACCTCCTCCTTGGACACCATGCCCAAGATGTCGCGCATCTTTCTCGTGTCCTCGTCATTCTCCATGGCTTCTCGGAACTTTCGGACGATGACTGCCGCCATGGTGGTGGTGTGGTGGGGATGCTGGTGGTGGAGACGTTGATGACACGGTTGTAGTTGTAGCGAAGGTTTCAGAAGTCAGGAGGAATCAGAAGAAGAAGAGTGTGGCGCGTCTGCTTTGTCACTTTGACTGGGTGTCATTCTGTAAGCGGGAAAAAAAGACGTTATTTTAGTTGACTTGTCTCTTAACTGTTTCTTTTCAAAATGACTGTCCTTTTTAACGTTGTCACTCAGACAGTTGGTCCTTAGGCGGTTGCGCTCTCTCTCTCTCTCTCTCTCTCTCTCTCTCTCTCTCTCTCCTCTCTCTCTCTCTCTCTCTCTCTCTCTGTCTCTCTCTCTGTCTCCTCTCTCTGTCTCTCTCTCTCTGTCTCTCTGTCTCTCTGTCTCTCTGTCTCTCTCTCATTCATTCATTCATTCATCTCTCTCTCTCTCTCTCTCTCCTCTCTCTCTCTCCTCTCTCTCTCTCTCCTCTCTCCTCCTCCTCGCTCCTCTCTATGCCAATACTGCAGATCAGTACTTCGATTTAGATAAGTTCCTTTTTTTCTTTCTTTTTGTTTTTGTTCCTTGGCTACAGCTCCAAGATTCACAAATGGTGAGATTTTTTTAGTATGCCACCGGTCTTTTTTCCACCATTAAGGTAGTTGCATTCCGACTTCGGGAATATAGTTCGGAATTGAACCTACCAATTTTGCCAGAACAGTCAGTAGGTACCTCCCTGCTCTTTTTGATTTACAACTGTCGTGGGTTCTTTTGACGTGCACACATCCGTAACCACACGAGTCCGACTGATTTAGAGTCTCTTCCCAAAGACAAAAAAAATCGATTCGATTTTCCCGTCAAATTGGGAAGAAAGGGCAAGGCTGGGAATCGAGCCCAAAATCTCACACCTTACTCGTTTGGAAGGTGAACGCCAAAGCCATTCTGCTACCTTTCTTCCTAAACACTTCTTTGAATCTTCCGTGTGCCCGGCAATAGTAGTACTTACCTTAAACGGGGAAACTGAAAAGAATAACAAAAAACTATAGTGCAGCATGCAATTATAATTTATCAAGTTCATCCCAGTACAGTCTAATAATATTAATATATGCAGTAAAGGAAGGCGCGCGCGCGTGTGGGGGGCGTGTGTGTGTGTGTGTGTGTGTTGGTGTGTGTGTGTGTGTGTGTGTGTGTGTGTGTGTGTGTGTGTGTGTGTGTGTGCACGCGCGCGTGTGCATGCACGTGTGTGTGTACATGTTCATGTGTGTGTGTGTGCGTTTACGCGTGTATATGTGGGGGGGAGGGGGGAGTTTGCTTGACTGAGTAAGTGTGCTTGTGTATGTGTGTGCGTGTGGTTGAGGATAGGAAGGGGGGGGGGGGGGGGGACGGAGGGTAATGTCGATGTGTTTGTGTGCGTGCATGGGTGCATGTCCAACTGTAATAATAAAAAGAAGGGACCGGACGGATGAAGAGGCAGACTGCATGCAAACAAAAGTCTGAATCGATAAAACTGATGACTTCAAACGTTTTCAAGCTGAACACTGGCATTTTCATTCAGGAAGCTTCTATCGATTTATCAGGGGGAAGGGAAATCCCTAACGGTTCCGAAAGATTTGCGTGCAACAACAGTGGAGAACGACAATAGCCTGGCTGAAAAATAATCAATAGTCTTAAAGTTGTGTGATCTACGGAGATAAGAGATACTGTATTCTTTGCCCTGTAAGCTCCTGATCCTCTTTGCCAGTTGATCGGTTCAAACGGTTCAGATTTCAGGAAATTAAGGGGGGGGGGGGGGGGGGGGTTATTCTGTGTGTGTGTTGAATTTTAAATAAGTGGACAGTATACCATTTAATTAAAGCGTAAACACATACTTTGTGCGTGTATTGATTTTTAAAAATAGATTTTATGGCCAATTTTAGAAGTTCCATTTCGATTTTTTAAAGAAATATCTAGTTTATGTATTCATGACAAAGAATGTAGGCTGAACAGGGTTTAACGTGTCCCAAGGTGTTTTGCATGCATTCGCAGACGTGGTCTTATAGTTTATAGTCGCATCTGAAGTACATTGACATTCAGTTCGATTTTCTCGTCAAACTGGGAGGAAAGGGCGAGGCTGGAACCGAACCCAAAACCTCACGCCTTGCGCGTTAGGCAGGTGAACATCTTAACCGTCGTGCTGCTTTCCTAAATCCTTCTTGATGCCCCTGTCTGATATTACCCAGTTATCAACACCATTTAATTAAAGCGTAAACACGTACTTTGTGGGGGTAAGCCCTCCTATAACTCATCGCCAATGGGTTCAGGCCTACAAGGCAGCTTTGTGTTTACTGTTCGAGGGCAATGAAAACACACACACACACACACACACACACCACACACACACACACACACACACACACACACACACACATCTCTCTCTCTCTCTCTCTCTCTTCTCTCTCTCTCTCTCTCTCTCTCCTCCTCTCTCTCTCTTCTCTCTCTCTCTCTCTCTCTAGGGGGGGGGGAGGGGGGGGGGATAGCCTAGTGGTCAGAACATTGCGCTGGCAATTTGACGACCCAGGTTCGAGTCCGGTCGAGGAGATTTTTCTCCTAGAGTTAACATCAGTGCTGACTCCACTCTCCCCAAAAGTCCTTCGGATGAGACTTTAAAACCGAGGCCCCGTGTGCGAACGCACGCAGAACATATTGCGCACACGTTAAATCCTGTCCGCTTTTCGTAAGAGTAGGCCATCGTGTGCCGGTGGGAACAGATATTTACAAAACTGCATACACACGGGGACTGGACGTAAAAAGCACAAGATTGCTTATTCCATTATCCTCGATATAAAAGAATAAATCAAATCAAATCTGTTTCTGTCTCTGGCCCTGCCCCCCACCCCACCATCCTCCCTCCTCTACACAATACACTCACAATCTCTCCCACCCCCACCCCCACCACTCACACACACACAGTGACACACACACACACACACACACACACACACACACACACACACACACACACACACACACACACACACAACACGACCCTGGTTCGAATCCCGTTCAAGGGGATTTTTCCCCCGGAGTTAACATCAGTGCAGACTTCACTCTCCCCCAAAAGTCCTTTGGATGGGACTAAAAACTGAGACCCCACGCGAACGCACAAAGAACACTCGCGCACGCGTTTAATCCTGTTCCACTTTTCGAAAGAATAGGCCATTGTGTGCCGGTGGGAACAAATGACAAAATTTACAAAACCGCATACTCACGGGGATTGGAGGTAAAAAAAAAGAAAAAAAAAAGCACTGCTAGCTTATTCCATTATCCTCGATTTAAAAGAATAAAAGACATACACAAGATGGCGGAATCTGTCAGCAGCTAGAACACAAGTTTGTTGAGTTGTCACAACTCTACAGAAGATTGCAGTCAGGATGACCAGATCCACAAATCTCCTAGGTCAAGGAACTACAGCGATAGCCAAAGACACACCAGTATTTTTTTTTAATAGAGGGGAGAGAGAGAGAGAGAGAGAGAGAGAGAGAGAGAGAGAGAGAGAGAGAGAGAGAGGCTATTCATGCAATCAAGTTTTGGTACAGCAAAACACCTCAACTCGTTGCCAAGACAGTGAAGTGAGTATGCTTGCAGGCGTTCTTCGGATGCAATGACTGCTTCAAGTGAACTGAGTGCGGTCATTTCAACAGTATGTAGTCGCGTCAAGTCTTACAAGTAATCGTCAGCGAGCAAACTACGATCATACAAAGCACCTGCGGTTGGCAAACTTACTATGATGGATCGATACAGAAACGTAGACCAGCAATTTTCTTGATACGCTGCCGTAGGCAGAAGTAGCTTTGTCCACCCGGGTAACTTGCAAAGTCTTCATCACCACACCTCCAGATTAATCCAGTCTTAGGGAGATCATTACAGGGAAGAGTCGCAACAATAAAAACAACAGAAAACAGCTTTCAAGAAGGAAGCGTGACGTCAATGTCTCAAGTGGCGTTCTACAGAAGTTAGCTAAATGACGTCAAACATCGTCGGAACAAAAAGAAACATCAGATCTCCTACATGTATCAGTATGTGGTGATTGTGCATGATTCTGTTTTACAAAGTGACAAGAGACCGGTTGTTCATTGTGCTTCACACAAAATGTTTACAAAACAGGTTGTATATTCATAGCTGGAGACAATGCTTTTAAATGTTGATTAGCTTGTGGATGATCAAAGATCAAAAGGACTTGCAAAAACAATACTGCAACTGCAAGGCACTGTCCAAGGAGGAAGAAAAAGAGGCAGACCAAGGAAGAAATGGGAGTACAAAATCAGCGAATGGACAGGCCTAGAATTCAACAAAATTTTGAGAAAGGCAGGACAGAGAGAGAAGTGAAGGGAACTGGTTATCAAGTCTTCAGGGATGCCCCCACGGTCGCCAGATTAAGGGATAGATAGATAGCTTGTGGATGCAGCGGTGATTTATCGCGGCAGAAATGGCGTGAAAAAGAATGACCCTTACAGAATGCAGCAAACCGTTATTTTCATGCATTAGAAACACTAGTGCGTAACTCCCTTGGATGAAAATTGTGGTAAGCAAGATTGCCCCTGTGAAAGACCTGAATAACACAACAGGAGAGAAATGATCTCATGCCCTGAAACGTAGGACCATTCTGATGGTAACATGTCTATCGTCAATCGATCATATCCACTTTCAAAACAACCTCCAGAGCACTGAAAGATGGTCTCCATCCCACACCAGAGAGAGAGGAGAGGGGGGGGGGGGGGGGGGGGTCAGTGTGTTGGCAGGAAATATTGGTCGACATGTGTCTCGCCTG
>CM060342.1:8833255-8843255 GCA_030674155.1 Stramonita haemastoma | reverse complement strand
GCGAAATTCATTTGTTTTCGCTGTTGTTACCCAGACTGCCCTGGTTGCATTCAGTCTCGAGCTGAAACTCAAAACAAGACGAAACAAAACAAGCATAATCCTTTGTGAAAACAGTTCCCCGCAGATTTCTTGGAAAACAGGTTACCAAGCAGTATTTAAAGGGGACACACAGTCAGAGTAAACGATTGGTTCATGTCAAACCAGATTAATCAATAATTATCAAACTCGATAAATCAATGTCAGACCTTTTGTTTTGCAGTACGAAATATTTTAAAAGATAAAGAAAAAGACCACGAATTAATTAAAGTTTCGATTATGGATAGAACTTAACTGTTTGTTTTCCTTCACAGTCTGTTAGCTGAAAACTCGTTTTAAACATTTCTGTTCCCTTTAATTGGTTGGTTTCGCGGTTGACAGTTCTTATACAACACCTGAATAAAAGCTGAAGGGGCCCCACATGGTTCTGTCGTTGGACAAAGAAAGAAGGAAGTAGTCTAGTGAGACGGATCTTTGCGCCTGAATTCAGAATTATGATGAATACGTGTAGTAACGACTCTACACACGCCAATGATTGTGTGTGTGTGTGTGTGGGGGGGGGGTGTTCGTGGGGGGCTGTTCGTGTGTGTGTGTTCGTGTGTATGTGTGTCTTCATTTTAATGTCTATCCACTAGAAAGTGATATTAGACAAGTTCGTGTGTGTGTGTGTGTGTGTGTGTGTGTGTGTGTGTGTGTGTGTGTGTGTGTGTGTGTGTGTGTGTGTGAGAGGGAGAGAGAGAGAGAGAGAGTTTTTGTGGCGTACCCCTCTCTCTCTCTCTCTCTCTCTCTCCTCTCTCTCTCCTCTCTCTCTCCTCTCTCTCTCTCTCTCTCTCTCTCTCTCTCCTCCTCTCTCTCTCTCTCTCCGGTGTGTCAACTTGTCTGTCTACTTCTATGTGTGTGTATGTGTGTGTGTGTGCGCGCGCGTGTGTTTTGTGTGTGTGTGTTTTTGTGTGTGTTGGAATATCATGTTTCTATCTATTGTTCCATGTCTCGTGGCATAAGCACAGACAGGGGCATGTATTTGTGCAGACACTGCTGAATAGGTGGTCCTATAAACCCATTGCCGCTTGAGGAGAAAAGATCTGCTCAGCTTTACATAAAAAATCGATAAATATTGCATATAAAGATTAGCTTTGCATAAAAAAGAGATAAATAGTGTATAAAGATCGTGAGGTGTTTTGTGGTGTCCTGAGTCGGTGATAAATATGCTACGGTGGTGGTTATTCGGTTGTTGTTGTTTTTTTCTTTTTTCATGGTTTTGTGTTATTCTTCGGAGCACTGTTTCTGTGTGTTTCCTCTGTGTGTGTGTGTGTGTGTGTGTGTGTGTGTGTGTGTGTGTGTGTGTGTGTGTGTGTGTGTGTGTGTGTGTGTGTGTGTGTGTGTGTGTGTGTGTGTGTGTGCGTGCGCGCGCGCGCGTTTAAGCGTGTGTGCAACCATGTGCGCCCTGTGCACATGCACACGGGCGTTTATATTGTACTGAAAATCCGACGTACGAACGTTCTTTTCAATATATGGAGGGGGGGGGGGGGGGGGGGGGGGGTAGGCGAAATTCATGTTTTCGCTGTTGTTACCCAGACTGCCCCGGTTGCAATCAGTCTCGAGCTGAAACGCAAAACAAGACGAAACAAAACCAGCATAATCCTTTGTGAAAACAGTTCCCCGCATATTTCTTGGAAAACAGGTTACTAAGCAGTATTTAAAGGGGACACACAGTCAAAGTAAACGATTGGTTCATGTCAAACCAGATTAATCAATAATTATCAAACTCGATAAATCAATGTCAGACCTTTTGTTTTGCAGTACGAAATATTTTAAAAGATAAAGAAAAAGACCACGAATTAAATAAAGTTTTGATTATGGATAGAACTTAACTGTTTGTTTTCCTTCACAGTCTGTTAGCTGAAAACTCGTTTTTAACATGTCTGTTCCCTTTAATTGGTTGGTTTCGCGGTTGACAGTTCTTATACAACACCTGAATAAAAGCTGAAGGGGCCCCACATGGTTCTGTCGTTGGACAAAGAAAGAAGGAAGTAGTCTAGTGAGACGGATCTTTGCGCCTGAATTCAGAATTATGATGAATACGTGTAGTTCGACTCTACACACGCCAATGAGGTGTTGTGTGGGGGGGGGGGGGGGGGGGTGTTCGGGGGGGGGGGGGGGGGGGGGGCTGTTCGTGTGTGTGTGTTCGTGTGTATGTGTGTCTTCATTTTAATGTCTATCCACTAGAAAGTGATATTAGACAAGTTCGTGTGTGTGTGTGTGTGTGTGTGTGTGTGTGTGTGTGTGTGTGTGTGTGTGTGTGTTGTGTGTGTGTGTTTGTGTGTGTGTGGTGTGAGAGAGAGAGAGAGAGAGAGTTTTTGTGGCGTACTCTCTCTCTCTGTCTCTCTGTCTCTCTGTCTCTCTGTCTCTCTCTCTCTCCTCTCTCTCTCTCTCTCTCTCTCTCTCTCTCTCTCTCTCTCTCTCTCTCTCTCTCGGTGTGTCAACTTGTCTGTCTACTTCTATTTGTGTGTGTATGTGTGTGTGTGTGTGTGCGCGCGCGTGTGTTTGTGTGTGTGTGTTTTTGTGTGTGTTGGAATATCATGTTTCTATCTATTGTTCCATGTCTCGTGGCATAAGCACAGACAGGGGCATGTATTTGTGCAGACACTGCTGAATAGGTGGTCCTATAAACCCATTGCCGCTTGAGGAGAAAAGATCTGCTCAGCTTTACATAAAAAATCGATAAATATTGCATATAAAGATTAGCTTTGCATAAAAAAGAGATAAATAGTGTATAAAGATTGTGAGGTGTTTTGTGGTGTCCTGAGTCGGTGATAAATATGCTACGGTGGTGGTTATTCGGTTGTTGTTGTTTTTTTCTTTTTCATGGTTTGTGTCAATCTTCGGAGCACTGTTTCTGTGTGTTCCTCTGTGTGTGTGTGTGTGGTGTGTGTGTGTGTGTGTGTGTGTGTGTCTGTCTGTCTGTCTGTCTGTCTCTTCCTCTATGTGTGTGTGTGTGTGTGTGTTTTCTCTCTCTCTCTCTCTCTCTCTCTCTCTCTCTCTCTCTCTCTCTCTCTCTCTCTCTCTCTCCTCTCTCTCTCTCTCTCTCTCTCTCTCTCTCTGGTGTGTAGTGTGTGTGTGTGTGTGTGTGTGTGTGCGTGCGTGCGTGTGTGCGTGCGTACGTGCGTGCGTGCGTGTGTACGTAAATGTTAACCCTGCACACTTAGACTGTCATTGTTAATGGCTTCTACAAAGAAAAAAGTGTCATTAGAACTCATGGTCTTTATCTGTATAAGGTATACAAAGCACGAAGAATTAGGTGTTGTCAATGATTGATTCTGTCATGGTCTGTTGCGTAATGTTATGAATTTGTTAGTGTTGTGTATACTCCCCCCCCTTCCCTCCCCCCCTTTCCTTTCAGTAGGAGATATGGGCTTTGTTGAATATTTTCCGATTCTTTCTCTCCCCCCCCCCTCCTCTCTCCCCCCCCCCCCCCCCCCCCCCTCTCTCTCTCTCTCCTGTTTCTGTCTCTGTCTCTCTCATTTGTGTTTGTTACAGCTTTTAAACCATAGGGACTCCATGCCATGATGATTTATTTGGTCTGTCTTGAATTGTTTTTCTCGTCTTTGTTAGATTTATGTTTTCGGCCAAATCTGTTAACCACTGTTCCTTTGTGAATGGGCTTAAAAGCTTATCACAGACTATCGTCATTCTCTCTCTCTCTGTCTGTCTGTCTCTCTGTCTCTCTCTCTGTCTCTCTCTCTGTCTCTGTCTCTCTCTCTCTCTCTCTCTCTCTCTCTCTCTCTCTCTCTCTCTGTCTGTCTGTCTCTCTCTGTCTGTCTGTCTCTCTCTGTCTGTCTCTCTCTGTCTGTCTGTCTCGTCTGTCTGTCTGTCTGTCTCTGTCTGTCTGTCTGTCTTCCCTCCCTCTCTCTCTCTTCTCTCTCTCTCTCTCTCTCTCTCTCTCTCTCTCTCTCTCTCTCTCTCTCTCTCTCTCTCTCTCTCTCTCTCTCCTCATGTCTCTCTTCTCGTGCTGTGCACCATGCTCTTCGTGTGTGACATCTCTTGTCATTCCTCCTTCCCATTGTGTAAAAAGTCAGGTTGAACCCACTCTCTCTTAAAGGGGACACAGGGGGGGGGGGGGGGGGGGGGCTAAAACAAAAAGATTTGGAAATAACTGCAAACAGACAGCAAATCATAATCAATTAATGGTAAACAGGTAAAGGTGTCCCATAACCTTTATGGTCGTAGGGGTTAGTTTAGTTAACGTCTGTCCCGAGCCTTAAGGCTCATCAGGCCGGTGCTTATCCCGGTTTCTGTGGCGTTAAGTGACTGAGAGTCATAGACTCCCCCCTGGATAGGACGCCAGTCTATCACAGGGTTAACCCCAACACAAGGTTGGTACCCCTTTTACACCTGGGTGGGGTGAGAAAATAGCCGTAAAGTGCCTTTTCCAAGGGCACAACGCCATAGCTGAAAGCTGGGATCGAACCCGCAACACCCGAACCACTAGACTACAGCGGCGGCTATGGTCGTAGGGGAGCGATGCATAAAAAACCTCAGCTTATCAAGGGGCCAGCATATTGAGGGCGCCCATTTCCCCTCCGTCGCTGCTTTACCTTCCCTCACCCTAAAGAGGGCAGGTACCCATTTACAGCTGGGTGAACTGGGGGGGGGGGGGGACTGTATTGAAGCCAAGGCGCGCTAACGGTCACCCATCTAACTGGTAACCACGCTCAACGCTGCTTAACTTGACTTGGGGAAAGCGAGTGCTCTGACCACTTAGCTACCCCCCCCCCCCCCCTTCACACACACACACACACACACACACACACACACACACACACACACACACACACACACACACCTGATATTAGTCCACAAAATCCTTGCAAAAATCAACACTTTTCTCCGTACATTTTGAGGATGGAAAAATACAGCTATCACAAACTTTACCGCTTGTTGTGATGATTTTCCGGGCAAAAGTGACAGAAATGAAAGCGAGTTTTAGATAACCACGAGAGTTGTCTTATTTTGCTTTTAGACATGCCTCCCCCTTTAAGCATAAGCCTCCTGCATGCCAGCCAGGCAACAAAGCCGTGATAAACATCGCACACAAACACGTTTCACCTTCTCCGTAACGGCATTACGATAAGGGTTTCCTGTCTTGTTTTAGTGCACTGCCACGGGGCAAACAAAGCGATGCCAGATGGATGTAATTTCTAGTCGTAAAAAGCCTCGTAATCTTCATTGAGCAAGTTGAGACGATATACCCGGAATTGTTCGGTTTAATATATTGAGCAGGGTGGGACGATATACCCGGAATTGTTCGGTTTAATGTATTGAGCAGGGTGGGACGATATACCCGGAATTGTTCGGTTTAATATATTGAGCAGGGTGGGACAATATACCCGGAATTGTTTGTTCGGTTTAACAATAATCTCATTGAGCAGGTTGGGACGATAGCGCTGGTATTGTTTGTTCGGTTTAACAATTATCTTATTGAGCAGGTTGGGACGACAGCACCGATATTGCTTGTTCGGTTTAACAATTATCTTATTGAGTAGGTTGGGACGACAGCACCGATATTGTTTGTTCGGTTTAACAATTATCTTATTGAGTAGGTTGGGACAACAGAGCCGGTATTGTTTGTTCGATTTAACAATCTCATTGAACGAATGAAAAACGGTGGACGCCTGTTACAATAAGCGGGAAATTGGACCTCCTTCAGCACTGGGGAAAGTTTCCCCGGCGTGTTGTTTACCTTGCCCTGCCTGACAGGGATCCTGTTCCCAACCAGGGAACTCGCAGAATCGTCATTCGGAACCCTCACGTGGGCGCCACTTCACTATGGCACCCACTAGTTGCACACAAACACTTGTGAGGCTAGACATTCTTCCCAATGATTATGTGTAGGCAGGTGTAAAAAAAAAAAAAAAAAAGCAGTGGGCGAGGCAGAAACTGGGTTTGGGTAGAGTGGGGAACTATCATGCTTGTACAAGACAATCGATTCCATGTGAAGTATGTGTGCAGGGATCGGTGACATGTTCATGTTCCACCAGATCCCGTTTTACACTACCGCTTGTTTTTCCTCTCTCTCTCCTCTCTCTCTCTCTCCTCTCTCTCTCTCTCTCTCTCTCTCTCTCTCTCTCTCTCTCTCTCTCTCTCTCACACACGTTAAATCCTGTTCCGCTTTTCGTAAGAGTAGGCTATCGTGTGCCGGTGGAAACAGATGACATTTACAAAACTGCATACACACGGGGACTGGATGTAAAAAAGCACAAGAGTGCTTATCCCATTATCCTCCATATAAAAGAATAAATCAAATCAATCAAATCTCTCTCTCTCTCTCTCTCTCTCTCTCTCTCTCTCTCTCTCTCTCTCTCTCTCTCTCTCTCTCTCCTCTCTCTCTCTCTCTCTCTCTTCCTGTCCTCCTCTTATCTCTATGTCGATCATGTCTGTGCTTCCAAGTCATAAAAGTCTGCTAGGCCCAGTAAAAAATGTCTTTTGTGGGAACCAGTGGAGTTACTGGCTCCGTCCTTGAGCTTAATGCCGTTGTGTGGACAGTGGCGTTGTCTCGGTGTATTTCACGGCCATCAAGAGGCTGCCTTGTTGTATTGCTACCGTTAAACTTGTAAGATTTATGGGAGACACTGGTGTATATCACGGTGCCAGTAAGTGGAGCGCTTTGCAGTTAGTCAGCTGAAATCCTGACTCACCGTATAAGATATTTAAACCTGTTTGTGGAAAATTGAAGTGCACCTGTATTAGGATGCTACAGGTTCTTTGAAATCATCAGTAACCTGTCGGGAATAGAGGAGTATTTACAGGGGGCATTATATTATATTGTACTGTACCAACAGCAAAAATATATTGTCAGGGAAGAAAGAGAGGATGTTTGTGGGCATTTGCTCTTTTTTTTTTTTTTTTTAGGGGGGAGGGATTGGTTGGTTTATTGCTTGTTGTTTTTAGGGGGGGGGGGGTATAAGAATGTGCTTTGTCCAAAAAAAAAAAAATTGTATGACCCTGACGTGATTCGAACACGCAACCTTCTGATCTGGAGTCAGACGCGCTACCGTTGCGCCACAGAGTCCACATGCTGACATGTGGAATTCATCACTCATGTTGGGCATTCCCCAGCTGAACATCCTGGGGGTCACTCCCACTCACGCAGTCTGTCTTATGCTTTACACATGGGAGTCACTGTGAAACTTATCAAAATGTGCCCATCTGTGAGGTCCACTGAACACTTACGTCATACATACAGCTCCGTGGTTCGCCAATGGTGAAATTTTGTGTATTCAGCCCATTACCCATCTTAAAGGTAACTGCGTTTCGACTTCGGCGACGATGTCTAAACAAGAAACCAGTGCACATGAGTTTTTTTTTATTGTTTAAAAAATAATAGTGGTTTGTTCCTAACAGTATACCATTTTATAACAGTGTACCATGACTTACTCTTTCGAAGGAGGGAGCAAAAAATTTTAGCGGATGTGCAAAATGTTCATGTACTTTTGCATATAGGACCTGGAGGGGGACGGGCGGGGGGGAATGTTATGAAAATGTGTTTTGTGCACAAAATTTCATGTTGACACCATTTTTAGTAAAGGTAACGGTAAAGGTGTTCCATAACGTAGGCGGTCGTAAGGGAGCGAGGCATCAGAGACCTCAGCTTCTCTAGGGGCCAGCATATTGAGGGCGGCGCCTATCTCATCGCCCTCACTGCTTTACCTTCCCTGACCCTAAAGAGGGCAGGTACCCATTTACAGCTGGGGGAACTGGGGGAACTGTACTGAAGCCAAGGCGCGTAAAAGGTCACCCATCCAACTGGTAACCATACTCCACGCTGCTTGTTAACTTGACTTGGGGAAAGCGAGCGCTCTGACCACTGAGCTATCCAGTCCCTCAACTTTTTAGTCCCCGTCCCCTTTTTAGTAACGAAAATAGTAGTAGTAGTAGTAGTAGTAGTAGTAGTAGTAGTAGTAGTAGTAGTAGTAGTATGCACCTTTCAGTCTCAGAAGACTATGGAGTTGCGCTCTAGTCTTTAGAGTGCAAAGCCTGAGTGCAAAGTAAGTATGGAGGGCAAGCTGTTACCCATGTAGCAGACCCCCCCCCCCCCCCTCTCCACGCCACTGGAATGATCCATTGGAAAGGCAATGATCGATACGAATGGTTCCAGTACCGTCGCAGGAGCCACCAGAACGTTGCCTTATACAGCCCCGAGCCGCCCTGGGGACTCCAACTTCCCGATTTTTCCTCAGGATTGGTGTCTGAACACCACACGTGTGTGCATGCTGGGTTTGTTTTTTTAATGTTGTCATCTGCTCCTACCGGCACACAATGGCCTGCTCTTCCGAAAGGCGGAACAGGTTTTAACTTCTGCTCAAGATGTTCTGCGTGCGTTCGCACACGGGGCCTCGGTTTAACGAAAATAATAGCTACCAACAACAACAAAAAAACTGTATGACCCTGACGTGATTCGAACACGCAACCTTCTGATCTGGAGTCAGACGCGCTACCGTTGCGCCACAGAGTCCACATGCTGACATGTTGAATTCATCATTCATGTTGGGCGTTCCCCAGCTTAACATCCTGAGGTCACTCCCACTCACGCAGTCTGTCTTCTTCATTTGAAGGACTAGCACTGTAGACAATAATCATTTAAACCTGAATGTGGAAAATTAAACTTCACCTGTATTAGGATGCTGCAGGTTCTTTGAAACCATTACTAGCCTGTTGGAGATGGGAGAATTTACAGGGGACATCATAGTGTATTGTATTGTACCAACAACAAAAAAATGTATTGTCAGGGAGGAAGGAGGGGATGTTAGTGGGGGTTTTGCATTTTTTTTCAGGGGGGAGGGGTTGGTTAATTTGTTGCTTGTTTTGCTTTGTTTTGTTTTGTTTTGGGGGATGTTATAAGAAAAAAGTGCTTTGTGTACAAGATTTATTTTACCATTCTTAAGTGAGAAAGTAGTGTTTACCACCCAAAAAAAAATATCGTATGACCCTGACGTGATTCGAACACGCAACCTTCTGATCTGGAGTCAGACGCGCTACCGTTGCGCCACAGAGTCGACATACTGATATGTCGAATTCATCATTCATGTTGGGCTTTCCCCAGCTTAACATCCTGGAGTCACTCCCAGTCACGCAGTCTGTCTTCTTCATTACACATGGGAGCCACTGAGAAACTGTTATCAAAATGTCAGGTCCACTGAAAACGTAATATGATTATGCACTGTAACATCATTATTTTCCTGTTCCTTGATTTGAGCTACGAGGTTCACGAATGGTGAGATTTTCCGCATGCAACCAGTTACCCAGCTGAAAGGTAGCCATATTTCGACTTCGGGGATAATGTCTAAACAGTACACCAGTGTGCATTGAAGCTTTTTTTTCCTTTTTAAAGTTTGTCATTGGCATATGATGACTTTTTCTTTGGAAAGGGGGAATAAGATTTTGTTGTGTGGGCAAGATGTTTTGCGTGTATTCGCACAGGGGACCTTGGTTGATAGTGTCCTTCAAAGGACTAGCACTGTTGACAATATCACTTAAACATGAATGTGGAAAATAAACTGCACCTGTATTAGGATGCTGCAGGTTCTTTGAAATCATGACTAACCTGTTGGGGATAAAGGAGAATTTACAGGGCACAACATATTGTGTTGTACCAACAACAACCAAAAAATGTACTGTCAGAGGGGAAGAAGGAGGAGATGTAAGTGGGGGTTTTTTTTGTTATTTTTTGTTGGGGGGGGGGGGGTTGTGTTTGCTGCTTTTTTGGGGGAGGGGGTATAAAAATGTGCTTTGTGTACAAGATTTATTTTACCATTCTTAAGTAAGAAAGGAATGTTTTCCACCCCCAAAAAAAAATCGTATGACCCTGACGTGATTCGAACACGCAACCTTCTGATCTGGAGTCAGACGCGCTACCGTTGCGCCACAGAGTCCACATAGTGACATGTTGAATTCATCATTACTGTTT
>CM060342.1:8829785-8833155 GCA_030674155.1 Stramonita haemastoma | reverse complement strand
CCACGCGCACACACTTATAAAGGTTATACACTTTGCAAGGGTGAACAGGATTTCAGCTTATGAAGGCAGGGACAGATAAGAGATGGAAACAGAAGGTGAAAATCTTAGGTTTGAAATATATGTGTCTTGAGGTTGGATTTGAAAGTGTCATAAGAAGGCTTTTGCCGAAGGGATAGAGGGAGGTCATTCCAGATCGATGGACCAGAAACAGAGAAAGAGCGGCGGCCAACAGTAGATAGGTTGAATCTAGGTATTCTTAACGACAAAGTATCTGCTGCCGAGCAGAGGGAACGAGAAGGTGTGTACAGATGAAGGCATTCACAGAGGTAGGAGGGTGCAGTTTTGTGGAGACATTTGTAACAGAGGGTATTGATCTTGTAGTTTATTCTCTGTGGTACGGGCAGCCAGTGGAGAGATTGCAAGAGAGGGGTAATGTGTTCAGATTTTTTCTTTCTAAGACCCAATCACGCTGCAGAGTTTTGTATACGTTGAAGGGAGTTGATAGATGATGCTGGCAGACCAGCCAAAAGAGAATTGCAATAGTCCAGACATGAAAGAATAAGAGAAGTGACAAGTTTTGATGTTGCATCAGTGGACAGGTACTTTCGAATTGCACTAATATGCTGTAGTTGATAGTGGCATGACTGATAGGTCCTGGTGATGAATTTTTGCATGGAAAGTGTGTTGTTGATAATGACCCCTAGATACTTCACAGAAGTGGATAGCGGAACTGATGTATTACCGATTTCAATTGAAGCTGTTGAAATGGAAGAAAGATTGTGTTTGGTGCCTTCAAGCATGGCTTCAGTTTTATCTGCATTTAGTTGTAATTTGTTTTGTATCATCCAGTGTTGGATATCTTGAAGGCAGTGAGCAATGTTTGTCAAGAGAGAAGGTAGATTTTCGGGTGTATCACTGCTTTGAATCTGAGAGTCATCTGCATAAAAATAATGATTGATATGATGACGGTTTATTACATGTGACAGTGGAGCAGTATAGAGAGTAAAAAGAAGAGGTCCCAGAACTGATCCCTGAGGGACACCACATTCCAGTTTAGCAGGTGTTGATTGAATCTTGTTTACTGAAACTGTATGGAGTCAGTCTGAAAGGTATGAAGTAAACCAGGTGAGGGCAGTGCCTTTAATACCAAAAGAGTTTTGAAGACGGGAGAGAAAAATTGAATGGTCCATAGTGTTGAATGCAGCAGATAAGTCAAGGAGAGTGAGAAGGGAGATTTTCCCAGGGTCAGAAGCATGAAGAAGCGTGTTTAAAGTATGGACCTGGGTGATTTCAGTGCTGTGGTTGATGCGATAGGCAGACTGAAAAGGGGGGAAGAAATTACTGGAAAGAAGATGTCATGTTATGTCTGAAGTTAAATCCTGTTCTGCTTTTCGTAAGAGTAGGCCATCGTGTGCCGGTGGGAACAGATGACATTTACAAAACTGCATACACACGGGGACTGGATGTAAAAAAGCACGATAGTGCTTATTCCATTATCCTCGATATAAAAGAATAAATCAAAATAAATATTTAAAAAATGAAGTCAGAATGTGGCTACCTAAACTAGGTGGGGATGGGATGTTGTGTTTTATTCATTTATTTATTCTTTTATGTGTGTTGTGAGTGTGTGTGTGTGTGTGTGTGTGTGTGTGTGTGTGTGTGTGTGTGTGTGTGTGTGTGTGTTGTGTGTGTGTGTGTGTGTGTGTGTGTGTAGAGCATGTGTGTAAGTGTGCGTACGTGTGTTCATGCATGTGTGCATGCATGTGTGTGTGCATGTGTGTGTGTGTGTGGTGGGGGGGGGGGGGATCAGTTGCTGTTATATTATTGTGTTTCATTATATGATATTATATTGTTTTGTATTGCAGTATGATGTAGTGTGTTTTACTGTATTGAATTGTTTCATATTGTATTATGTTGTGTTGTATTGTATTGTATTGTATTGCATTGTATTGTATTGTGTTGTGTTGTGTTGTGTTGTGTTGTGTTGTATCATATTGCATTGTATTGTGTTGTGTTGTGTTGTGCACTACTTGGCAGACTTCTCAGCAGAAAATTTGGGCCACAAGAGCAACACCACTTTTTTTTTTTTTGCCTTTTAAATTTTCCTGTCTGCATACATGTATTCGTTTCCCTATCACAGTGGCTTCTGTCCATGAAATTTTGCCAGGGATAACACTCTTGTTGCCACAGGGTTTTTTTTACATGCACTAAATGTGTGTTGCACATGGGACTTCGGTTTATCATCTCATCCAAAGGACTAGCACTCAAACCACCACTTACTGTCTAGGGAAGGGGAGGAGGGGTGGGGGGGGAGGTTTCAGACATAAATAGGAATGGAACCCAGACTTCATGTTTTTTAGGCAGGTGCACAACCTGTAGATTGCTGATTCACCCTGCAGGTTTGCAAGTAAAAGGAAGCTCATCACATTTAAAACATGTTCCGTTTTTTGGTTGAGTAGACCAACAACTGTGTTCTAGTGGGAACAGATAACAAAATTTACAAAATCACATACAAAGAGGGATGGGATGTAAAAAAGAAGAAAAAAAAACACATTAAGTGCTTATTCCATTATTCCTATGAAATAAAAGAATAAAATGACACAAATAAAATAAGATAAAAATAAAAAAAATCATTGTTTAAAGAAAACCTCAAGACATAGGGACGGCATAGCCTAGAGGTCAGAATTTTGAGCTGGCAATTTGACGATCCAGGTTCGATTCCCGTTCGAGGGGATTTTTTCCCCTGGAGTTAACATCAGTGCTGACTCCACTCTCCCCAAAAAGTCCTTCAGATGAGACTATAAACTGAGGCCCCATGTACGAATGCACACAGAACGTCTTGCGCACACGATAAATCCTGTTCCGCTTTTCGTAAGAGTAGGCCATTGTGTGCCAATGGGAATAGATAACAATATTTACAAAACATTAACTGCATACACACGGGGACTGGATGTTAAAAAAAGCACATGAGTGCTTATTCTCAATATAGGTAAAGGTAAAGGTGTCCCATAACCTGTGTGGTCGTAAGGAAGTGAGGCATCAGAGACCTCAGTTTCTCTTGGGGCCAGCATATTGAGGGCAGCGCCCATTTCCTCTCCCTCGCTGCTTTACCTTCCCTGACCCTAAAGAGGGCAGGTATCTATTTACAGCTGGATGAACTGGGGGGAACTGTACTGAAGCCAAGGCATGCAAACGGTCACCCATCCAATTGGCAACCACGCTCGACGCTGCTTAACTTGACTGGGGGAAAGTGAGTGCTATGACTGCTGAGCTATCCCATCCCCTATCCTCGATATAAAATTGATAAATAAATAAATGAATAGATAAATAAATAAGATAAATAAATAAAAGAAAGAATAAATAAATAAAT
>CM060342.1:8817285-8824785 GCA_030674155.1 Stramonita haemastoma | reverse complement strand
AGGGGCTGCAGTTTGTCCTGAGGTCCAACAGTCCAAAGTCACAAGTTCACATTTTATTTTCTTGTCCTGAGGTCCAAAGTCAAAGTCAAAGTTCACTTCTTTTTTTTTGTCCTGAGGTCAACAGTCCAAAGTCAAAGTCCACCTGGTTTTTTTTGGTCCTGAGTCCAAGTCAAAGTCCACATTTTATTTTTTGGGTCCTGAGTCAACAGTTTAAGTCCACGTTTATTTTTTTGGTCCTGAGTCAACAGTCAAAGTCCACGTTTTATTTTTTTTGGTCCTGAGTCAACAGTCAAAGTCCACGTTTTATTTTTTTTGGTCCTGAGTCCAAGTCCAAGTTCAACGTTTTTTGGGGTTTTTTGTCCTGAGTCAACAGTCAAAGTCAACATTTTATTTTTTGTCCAGAGTCAAAGTCACCATTTTTTTTTCCTGATGGTGCATTTGAGTGAAGGGGAAGGGATAGCTCAGTGGTCAAGAGTGCTCAATTTCCCCCAGCCAAGGTTAATGCAGTTTGTCCTGAGTCAAAGTCAAAGTCAACTTTTTTTTTCCCTCCTGATGGTACATTTGAGTGTAAGGGGATGGGATAGCTCAGTGGTCGCAGCACTCTCCCCAGCCAAGGTTAATGCAGTTTGTCCTGAGTCAAAGTCAAAGTCAAAGTCCAATCCAATCATATTGCTTTAGAGCCCCGCCAACCACATAGGCCATCACCTTGTCACATTTTTAAAACTCGTATTAAAACTGTGCAACCTAAACCACCATATGTGACGCTCCACCACAAAATGAGTCGCTTAGCACGTTACCTACTTTTCCCGCTAGGAGCCATTAAAGGCAGTGGGGGTCAAGTTGTCAATTTTCAGATTTTGATTGATTATAAAACTATAGCCATTATTGTACATTGTAGTGAAATATCGAGGCATAATTTTGTTTCCTCTTGCCTTTAAACATGTTTTAAATAATACCAAAGCCCTTGTTCTGGCCACCTATTAGGATGCTTAACTTGTCAATTTCTCATTTTGTCATTTCCTGCAGTCTTTCACTTCCAAGTTGTAATAACTTTTGATAGAACTGTCAGATTTTTCATCTGTTTTTTGTATTGTATAGCCATTTTATTATACATTAACAGCATGTTAATAACTAAAAATTTACTTCTTGTGCAATCCGACTCCCTTTGTGGTGGAGCGTCACATATGTCCACAAAGCTGAAACTTGCTCCTTCTCCCCTGTGTGCCTGTGGTAAAGAAAACCAGACAGGCGAGCACATCCTTCAAGAGGTGCACGCTATTCGGCGACCTGAGGAAGAAAGTGTGGCCGACGGAGATAACCCTACAGACCAAGCTGTACGGCCCACAAGAGGAGCTGGAAAGGACTTGCCAATATTAAAAAAATAAATAAATAAATGAATTTTTAGAAATAAAATACAGTTACAGTACAAAGAAAACAAAAACAAACAAACAAACAAAAACACTGACCTTGAGGAAAGATTTAGGGTAGCGGGCTTTGTCCAGAGTGTTGATGCGGGACCACTGCGGGAGGGTGCCTTGAGGAGGCAGCTGACTCATGGACACATCGCCTACACGCTCCTGAGCCAGGCCTTGTTTCAGCATCCTGACCTCTACCTACTCTTTGCGGCTCTCTTCGCTGTTTCGCACAGAGGATCGGCTGTGTCTGTGCTCATTGGTTTATGACGATAGCGATGTCAAATTTATCAGAATACACTGACGATGGAACGCGTGTTAGAATTGCGTTTCTATTGGAAATTTGATAGTTTTAAGCGATGGGTTTATGGTAAGATTAGTCACAATCACTATCAAGAAATTATACTCATATTCTGATAAAATTTCTTAAAATTTGAAATTGGTACTCACTAATGAAAAACATGTACACTTTTGTCATTCGGATTTCACTGAAAAAGAGATACTGTACTCAAAATTATTTTAAAAGATTCTTTTTTCAAAAATTACAAAAAAATCACCTGAATATCAACTGACTAGACTGGAGAATAAACAAGACAATTAATTAATTAATTCAAACTTCAACCATGTATTTTCTTTGATAAATAATCCAACAACGACAAAATGATGACACTTCCACAAGCTGCGTTTAGGTTATTTTTGGTGTGTGTAAATTTGGTTTTGGTTTATTAATGTCTATATAGGTTCAAAAACTTGTTCAGCTTCTGTGGTTGTGTTGCAGGCTGCCCCCTCCTGCTTGCTGAGCCAGCCCCTGTGCTGGGCATCTGGCTTCTTTCTTGTTGACCTGTAGGGGATAGATAATGATGATAATAATAATAATAATAATAATAATGATGATGATGATGATGATGGTGATAGATAATAATAATAATAATAATAATAATAATAATAATAATAATAATAATAATAATAATAATAATAATAATGATAAAAATAATATAAAAAATCAAATCAAATCAAAGTTTTTAAAAAATAAAAATAATATTAAAAAAAAAATATATAATAATAACAACAATAACAATGATACATGGAATTTATATAGCGCTATATCTTGCAAAAAAAAACAAATCAAAGCGCTTGCACTCAACCCCCACAACACACAAGCAACCAATGACAATAAATAGTTTTAGCAAATTTGAATGTGTACACACACACACACACACACACACACACACACACACACACACACACACATACACACACACACACACACACACACAAATACACAAATACACCACACACACACACACACACACACACACAGTGACACACACACACACACACACACACACACACACACACACACACACACACACACACACACACACACACACACACCACAGATCTGTAATGTAACCACCAAACCAACCTGTGACAGTTATCTGGAAAACAAACCCTACAAAGCAAGTGTCTCCATGTCTGTCTATTTGTCTGTCTGTCAGTCTCCCTATCTGTCTGTGTCTTTGTCTGTGCCTGCCTGGTTGTCTATCTGTCTGTCTGTCTGCTTGCCTATCTCAATGTCTGTCTATAGGGCTGGATGAAAAAAAGTATGTAATGCTTACTCTGTTACCCTTGAAAAATAAAGATTATTCATAAAGATTATATACAGATCTAAGTCTAGAGCCCTCTCTCTCTCTCTCTCTCTCTCTCTTACTCACTCACTCACTCACTCACTCACTCACTCACCTCACTCACTCACTCACTCACACACACACACACACACAACACACACACACACACACACACACACACACACACACACACATACACACACACACACACACACAGCCTAGTGGTCAGAATATTGTACTCACAATCTGATGACCCGAGTTCAATTCCCGTTCGAGGGGATTTTTTCCCTGGAGTTAACATCAGTGCTGACTCCACTCTCCCCAAAAGTCTTTAGGATGAGACGGTAAACCGAGGCCCTGTGTGCAAATGCACGCAGAACATCTTGCGTAAAATTCTGTTACGCTTTTCATAAGAGTAGGCCATTGTGTGCCAGTGGGAACAGATGACAATATTTACACAACTGCATACACAAGGAGACTGTAAGGAAAGAAGCACATGAGTGCTTATCCCATTATCCTCGATATAAAAGAATAAAGAAAATAAATAAATAATACACACACACACCACATAATTCCTCCATCACCATACTACAGACTGTAATGAGAACATAGGCAGAATATAGGATCAGTACTTTTTAACAAAAAATCCAATCCCTCCACTAAAAAGAGAAAATGTGCTCTGCAAGCACACACATAACTGCAATATGCACACACACACACACACACACACACACACACACACACACACCACACACACACACACACACACTTACGACACAGTACAGTGATACACACACCACCACCACCATCGCCATAAAGTTTCAAACAAAGCCCACAATCTACACAATCACAGAAAGATCTCAAAACCGATCGCACACTGATGAAACTTGCCTTGGCGTGCCTGCAAATGGCGGCTTTGTTTTCAACACCAGGTCATCTTATGGCAGCGCAGCCGTTGTTACCAGCTCTGGTCGCCATACTGTTTACACAGGGGACACCACTCTGATGGAGAGCAACGGTAACTCTTTCACGTTCTGTGACCCCGATTGCGCATTGTAATGATTATTAATTTTGCGTAGACAAGAGCGTTGGGCTTGCTTTTGCTCGGTTCTTTTCTAAAAGATGATGAACTAAAAAAAAAAAAAAAAAAAAAGGCAGTCCTGTCTTAACGAACAAAGCAACAACCTCTTCGGGGAAAATATTCCAAATGTCTCGAAGGAAAGGCGCATTAAAAAAAAACTCAGATGTATTCACACTTTAAAATTAATTTACACATTATGATTATGATTATGATTATTAGTATCATCATCATCATCATCATCATCATCGTCGTCGTCGTCGTTATTATTATTATTATTATTATTATTATTATTATTATTCATTGCCAACAATTAAATTACATATTCATCATGTAACAGATGCTGCAACCTTCACAGACAGCAACAAAAAAATAGATGTTCTCCATCAAAGAGCAGTGAAGCTCATTCTACCTTACCTGCCTTTTACAACAGACGAAAAATTATAAAGAAACTAAACAAACTGTTCCTAGAGATGCAACTTAAATTTGTTAAAGCAGTATTCCTTTTCTTTCAAATATAAAATATCAACGCATATCGTACCTAACTATATCACTACTGTTTACCATATTGCTATACCGTCTTATTTTTACATAAGGGTTTTGTTGCTTTGGTTCGACTGCATTATATAGTCCCAGCGGGGCTATCCGATTTACGGTAGGCTGTGCCATCAACCAACCAACCATCATAATGTAGCTATTATCACTCTGTGTTGTATGGATATTGCATGGACTTTCGCCATACATTTGTTTGTTTTGTTAGCTTACAACCATCACCCACTCCCCACCATGGGGACGAAACTGAAATAAAAACTCGACCTTTTTCCTTGTTTGCATATGTCACAGACAAATTAACCTGTCAGAAATTCTTCCTCCATATTCACGTCTTGATCTACGTAAAACCCAGCTTAGTTTTCTCAGGCCCTTGTAAATTAACTTAATGTTCAGAATACCCAAAAGTCTTTCGGATGAGACTGTAAACCGAGGCCCCGTGTCCGAACGCACGCAGAACATCTTGCACACGCGTTAAATCCTGTTCCGCTTTTCGTAAGAGTAGGCCATTGTGTGCCGGTGGGAACAAATGACAATATTTACACAACTGCAAACACACAGGGACTGCACGAAAAAAAAGCACATAGAGTGCTTATCCCATTATCGTCGATATAAAAGAATAAAATAAAATAAAATAAATAAATGAAATTAAAAAAATACTCATCCTATCGGCGAATCGTCGGTCTAGAAGCAACGCACATGCCTAGAAAATTTTTAAAAAAAGAAAAAAAGTACCGGTTCGATCCGGGTCCAAATTCGATCCCTGTTCGTGCCCAGAACTTTTCCCCCATCCACTATACCGTGAGTGTTGGTCTGGGTGCTAGTCTTTCAGGTGATACAATAAACCAAGGTGGCGTGCGCAACAAGCATTTAGCGCACGTACAAGAACCCACGGTAACGAAAGCATTCTCCTGGCAAGATTCTGTCGAAACAAAAGGCCACTTTGATAGGGAAACAAATACAAACACAGACGAAAAAAGATTTTTTTTAAAATATATTAAAAAAATGGGTGGCGCGGCCGTTAAGGAGACACGCTCTCACCGAGGAGAGCATTGCACTGCCCGAATTTCGTAAGCATACACGTACACACAAACGTAGCAGCCCAAATTTCATAAGCAAGTGCGCGCGCGCGCGCGCAGACACACACACACACACACACACACTGAGTGACACACACACACACACACACACACACACACCACACACACACACACACACACACACACACACACACACACACACACATACACACACACACACACACTTAGTGACACCACACACACACACACACACACACACACACACACACACACACACACACACACACACACACACACACACACACACACACACACACACACACATCTTTGTAATCTCCCAAAACAAGAGTGTATGTGATGGTTTTTTTGTTGATTGCTTTTACCTAGATAAAAGTGATATAAACCAATTATCACTTTCATAATAATCATTATTCTACTCTCTATCATACATGTGAATCATAGTGTGTGTGTGTGTGTGTGTGTGTGTGTGTGTGTGTGTGTGTGTGTGTGTGTGTGTGCGCGTGCGTGCGTGCATGTATACATGTGTGTGTGAGTGCATGCGCTCGCGCGTGTATTCGTTTATCATATAAGTAGGCTACGTGACAAAAGAAGAGAACTTAAAGAAACAAAAGTTCACAAGTCAAGAAGCTTACAAGAAGTACATGGATAGCCACAGAGAAGTGGGGAAAAAGATGAGAGAAGCTAAAGAAGGGTGGATAGAAGAACATGCAACAACATCGAAGCTGGAATGACCAAGGGAAACGGCAAAACAGCTTACGACACTTTGAAAGCACTAACGAAAACCACACAGCCTAAAGCCTCTGTTATTGAAGACAAAGAAGGAAATCTTTTAACGGAAAACAATGCCATCCTCCAACGCTGGACATAATACTGTGAGGGATTGTACAACTACCCACTACGCCCAGATACCAACATAGTTTCTGACAAACCCCCTGAACACCAAGATAAAGACCCACCAATACTAAGGTGTGAAGTAGATGCAGCTATTAAACAATTGAAGAAGGGGAAGTCCCCTGGAATCGATAACATCCCAGCTGATCTCATAAAAAATGGAGGGAATGAAACAGCAAGGCGATTCACAGAACTTTGTCAGAAGATCCACGACACCAAAGAATGGCCAAAAGAATGGACACAGTCTCTTGTAATACCCCTGCCAAAGAAAGTAAACCTCAAGAAATGCCAGAACTACAGAACCATCAGTCTCATAAGTCATCCTAGCAAGATCATGCTGCAGGTAGTCCTCAACAGACTGAAAAACCAAGCGGAAAAACTCCTGGCAGAAGAACAAGCGGGCTTTAGACCAAAACGCAGCACAATGGAACAAATTTTCAATCTGAGAATTCTGATAGAGAAGCATCTCCAACACCAAAAAGACTTGTACCACAATTTCATAGACTTCAAAAAGGCCTTTGACAGGGTATGGCATGACGGCCTCTGGCAAGTACTCAGGCACTTCAACATTGACAGCTGCCTAATTGAAGTCATCAAGGCTCTGTACGAGAACGCAAAAAGTGCAGTTTTCATGAACAATCACGTGGGCGAGTTCTTCAAGACCACGGTTGGGGTTCGCCAGGGCTGCCTTCTCTCACCTGTCCTCTTCAACCTCTTCCTCGAAAACATCATGACAGAGACACTGCAAAACCACCACACTTCCATCTCCATTGGTGGAAGACCCCTTTGCAACCTCAGATTTGCAGATGACATTGACCTCATGGGCAGCAGCAAACAAGAACTGCAAATCCTCACAGACAATTTAACAGATCGAGCGAGCG